>CM077159.1:185212442-185262311 GCA_039583875.1 Platanthera guangdongensis
TTCGTTGTCATAGATGCTCGCAGTACCTCTAGGCAATCCGATCAATTCACGGATCAGATCTAGGAAGATAGGGAGCGGATCGATGTCATCACCTACCGTTGACCCAAACCTAAAGTCGGAACGTCCAATCAATCACATACTCGAACCTCTCTTTGATACCACTTATTGTAAAATCTGATACACATGCAGACAAAGCTATATAATTCACAAATAACAAGAACTCAAAATTTGGACAAATCTGCACTCGGCAAAACCCACCGAGGCACAATTACAAATATATAATCAATATATAAATGCAAATACGCAAAAAAAATAGGAGAAAAAAAGACCGTCCGGCGAATACGTCGTGGATGCTCTGGACACGCACAATCCACGGCGAGAATATGAGATCTGGAATGCAATCCGCCTCGCGGACGCACAAGGTTCATCGAGCCTTCAATGTCAAAGTCTGATGTTCAACCGAACCACTACCGGAGAACAACGCCGCCACCGGAGAGAAACCACCATCGAGGCTAACTACACTCACGCACGCTGTCGACATCATGCTTCTCCACTGTAAAGAACGACCACTGCAAATGCTGGTGGCAAACTCCACCAAGCCCAGCGACAACACCCTCTCTCAATGTCAACGGCTATCTCCTCCAAGACCGGTGACAACACCCAAGGCCGACGGCCCCTCCGAGTGCACACACAAGATTGAGACAAAGAGAACATAGAGAGAGGGGCGGAGACCTTGCTACATACGGCTTCACCCTCCAGGGCTCTAAGCGGCTGTCTTCCCAAGTTCTCACAGGTCGGTGGCTTACTTTCTTCCGCGAACAGGAACCAGCCTTTTATATCCCTGGGTTTAATAAACCTAAAACCAAAAGTCCGATTGATGGCATCCAAACCAAAAATAGGGAAAAACCAACATGTCATGCCAACATACATTCTATGACGGTGCCATCTTTATGCAAACTCACCGGGGCAAAAAATGTCATGTCAAACAAAGCCTAAGAATAAATGATCATTCAATCTCCATCAAATAATTAAGTTAACATTTTTTTAGCTGATTGAGTGAATATCTTAATTGGGTGGGGGATTTAGTTCTGAGCCTAAACTGAGTCCAACTAATCTAGCAATGAGATATAAACTAGTGTTGTTGCGGGTTATCCAGCTTTTTCTCCGGTCAGGAGAATCAGACCGCCTTAGCTCATAATCGAGTCGGGCATGCAATCAGTTAAAGAAAACCGCAGCAATGGACTAGAGACGTTTTTGACATGGAAAACCCGAAAAGGGTAAAAACCACATTGCTGGAACTGTGCCGAGCCAAAATCCACTAGCTTCTTGGAGTGTTACAAAGATTAGTTTGATCTCACAGGGAGACAGACTGCTACACCATTACAGGTACGATAAATGAGGAAAAACAACTAAGTCTTCAGAGCCTCGACGAAAGCGCTCCGGCCTTGAGACGACACTGAGCTCGCGGACCCTTAGTAGGAGCATTTCGAATGGAAAATATTCTAAGTCCACCGAGCTTCTGGAGGTTACGCTCTAGTTGATGCAGAGTCTGTTAAAAATATTGAGTTTTATGTCCGCTCGTGTCGGGTCCGATTCAGAACGGGTTATTGGGTTCGTGTCACTCTAGGGTTTGGCTATACGCTGGATGTACTATATATACCTATTCCAAACTTGATAAGGACATGTAGAATACTTTGAGCGGAGCCAACCCAACATTCTCAAAGTAACGTGCGCTCTGCTAGGGTTCTCCCCGGAAGATCTCGCGATTCTCGCTCTCCGCCGCTGTGCGATTTTCGCTCTTCGATCGTCGTCCCTGTTCGCATATCTTTCTGATCGGGAAGAACAAATCGAGAAACAGGGTTTCGGCCGGCAAGATCGCGAGTTTCCCGGACGCCGGATCAATCACGATCCCGTTATTCTTTTTTCCCGTCGTTTGTTTTCATCGTCGATCGTTGAATCAAGAGCTTCTCCCATCATCGAGAGTCGTTCCCGCCGGCTTCCTGTTTGCGATCTTCATAGTTGCCTCTACAGATCGTGAGAATCGCAACCGCCGACTTTTGTCGGAGTAGATCTGCGCCTGTTTTCTTTTCGCCGGAAGGGAAGCTTTTGTTACGGCAGCTCGGTGATCCAGTCACCGTCTTTCTCATTAGTGTCTCGCCGCTGACTCCATCGCAGATCGTGGAAAGCTTTTTTGCTCATGCGCCAGTTTTGTTTGGAGTAAAGATGAGATCTGGTTTGCCTCCAAGACAGGTGGATTTCTTTGGTTCATTGTGAAGTTCTGTGGTGTCGGTCTGCCCTAATCGGAGGAGAAAGCTCTTCATTCTCGCTCTCCGTGAGAAATTTTATCTCCATTTTTGGTGATTCTACAGCAAATCCACAGGTGGATGAGATCTCTGTTTGAGATCTTTAGGAGGATTTCTCCACTTATAAGTGATAAAGCCTGTTGATCTCGAGTCGATTTGCTGTCTAAATCAAGCCTTTGGCTCCTGCTATTAGTCAAAGAGGAGGAGCAAACATATTTCTGGATTGGATCCGAAGACACTAGGTCGTCTCCGCACGGATCAGGTGACTTCTTACTAGTTTTTATTCAAAATAATTAAGATGTTGATGTGTAGCTCACTCGATATCATGAAGCTTCAGTCGTTCGCTCCCATTGATTTTCATGTTTGGAGACTACACGTCAAATTGGGAATGAAAGAACGTGGAATTTTCTACACAGTTCTGAGCGATTACGCCACTACCTGAGAGGATGTGGACGTATTTCAGTGGGGTAAGGATGATGTTCTTTGTAGAGACTATCTCCGAAGATCCCTAAATCCTCACCTCGTCATGACTTACAATGGTTGTAAGACTGCAAAGGAGATTTGGGATTGCTTGAACGCGCGCTTCCAAGAGGAGGAGGGATCGTTGAGGATTCCACTTAGTGAGCAATTCTTTGACTTGAAATTTGATACAAATTCTTCTATCACCTCTCAAATTGTTGAACTGGAAATACTGTGTCTCAAGTTGGCGGACGAACAGTCTGAAATATCTGATAGTCTCTTTGTGAGTCTGATTCTGCACAAGCTGCCTCCTGGGTAGTGTACAACCTCGTATTCGCGAAGAGTGGACCCTATAGGAGGCATGCTTAGTTTTTAAGCTTTTTGAGTATTTCGAACTCTCGGTGGACAATTTTGGCTCTACCTTGAAAACATACTAGTAGGGGGAGGAGAAATCGGTCTCCCCCAGCGGCCCCCTAGTTGGAGTGTAAGAGCGGCAAGTTCGCTGGCACCCACCCCGTCCCGATAGGTGCTTGGCGGCCTAGCAGGGCGAGACTGGCCGGGGGCCAGGGTCTCGCCCCCGCCTCTTCTTGCTCGGCGGCCTAGCGGGGCGAGACCGGCCGGGGGCCATGGTCTCGCCCCCGCCTCTTCTTGCTCGGCGGCCTAGCGGGGCGAGACCGGCCGGGGGCCAGGGTCTCGCCACCGCCTCTTCTTGATCGGCGGCCTAGCGGGGCGAGACCGGCCGGGGGCCAGGGTCTCGCCCCCGCCTCTTCTTGCTCGGCGGCCTAGCGGGGCGAGACCGGCCGGGGGCCAGGGTCTCGCCCCCGCCTCTTCTTGCCCGGCGGCCTAGCGGGGCGAGACCGGCCGGGGGCCAGGGTCTCGCCCCCGCATCTTCTTGCTCGGCGGCCTAGCGGGGCGAGACCGGCCGAGGGCCAGGGTCTCGCCCCCGCCTCTTCTTGCTCGACGGCCTAGCGGGGCGAGACCGGCCGGGGGCCAGGGTCTCACGCCCTCCTCTTCTTGCTTGGCGGCCTGGCGGGGCGAGACCGGTCAGAGGCCGCGGTCTCGCCCTTACCCCCCTGCAGTTTTACCTTCTTGCCCTCGGGGGGAATTCCCCCTTTACCCCCCGGCGTGGCTGTTTTCTATTGGCCCGAGGCCTTTTGGCTGTAGGGGTATTTCGGTCTTTTTACCCCCAAGACTTGGAAAAACTATAAATAGACCCCCTTGGGTGCCTTGGAGAGGATCCTTTTCTGAGCTTCCTCCTCCCTTAGCTTCTTCTTGGTTGAGTAGAGAAAGCTCTCCAAGGCACCTAGCCTAGCCCTTTGGTGAGGGAGGGGAAGAGCTCAGGTAGCCTTCCGGGTGTGAGGTGGGACCTCCGCGCTAGAGCCGAGGGTCTGTTCATAGTCTCATAAGTCTCCGGTCCGTGACGTTCTCTCGAGTGTAGTAGGTGTTAGGTCACCCCTTTCAAGGACCCCGAACTCCACATAGGTCAATTTTGGCTTCAACACTTTGGTGCGGTGAGCGTGGAGAGTGACCAGCACAGAAGATCTCAGGAGAGTGTCATGACGGGAGGTCAGGGAGGTAGTGATGATCTCGGCGAGCTCCCTGGCTCAGGACCCTTTGTGGGGAGGCAAGAGTTCATGGCCTTCATCCAGGGTATCATGGAGATGCTGCGAAGCATTGCTCCTCAGGGTGGCAGCTCCACCCCGGCCCCCCAGGAGCTAGCTCCCCCCCTCGACGAGTCGACTCCCAGGGGTGTAGGCGAGATGACCCCAGTGGGGGGAGAAGGAAGCGCACCAGGAAGATGGCCAGGAAAGGAGAAGATGGGAGATGGAGTCGATGGGGACCTCGCCGGCCGGGAGCTGTTCTCTAGCCCGGCGAGTGCCAACCTCCCAGGCGAGCAGGTCGCGCGAGTGGAGGTGGCGAGACCACCCCTTAGGGGGTCACCCTTCAGCGAGCTGATCATCTCAGCTCCCGTTCCCGAGGGGTTCAGAGAGCCAGACATGGCTTACTATACGGGGAAGGATGACCCCGTCCAGCATCTGCAGTGGTTCGAGGATGCCGTCTCCATCAGGCCGATGACGGATGCCTTCAAGTGTCGCCTCTTTGCGATCACGCTGAAGGAGAAGGCAAGGGACTGGTTCCATCAACTCCCTCCGAGGTCGATCTATGGGTTCGAGGACTTGAGCCGGAGCTTTCAGCTCCGCTTCTCCACCTCCAAGAAGCGGAAGAGGAGTCCAGAGTCCATCTTCCTGATAAGACAGGGGGCCGAGGAGTCGCTGGCCCGCTACGTAGACAGGTTCCAAGAGGAGATCTTGGAGGTCCAGAAGATGCCAGGGTATGCTCTCCAGATGGCCTTCACCGTTGGGCTGAAGGAGGGTTTCTTCAAGATGAGCTTGACCCGGAAGGCCCCACTTTCCTTCGAGGAGCTGATGGAAAGGGCGGCAGAAGAGATTGCCATGGAGGCAGCCAACCCGGCATTTGTCAAGAAGTTGGCAAAGCTAACAGAGACGGAGGAAAAGGAGCAAGGTGGCTCGAGACCTCAGGAAGGAAGAAGGAGAGAGGAGCGGAGAGCTCAGGAGGGTCCGGAACCAGGTTGGAGGCAGCAGGGAGGACCCGTTCAGGGCCCGGGAAGAGGTTACGCCCAAGATGGGGGAAACTTCCATGGGCGCCAAGGGAGGTTCAACTTCCATAGGCAAGCCCCAAGACAGCTCCTCCCCCCCGCCGCAGCAAGCCTTGGCGATAGGTGGAGGGGGAAGAGGAAACAGGAGAGAACACCCAGTCCGCCGAAGGAGGGGAGGAGCGCTACCGTACTGTGACTTCCACCAGGTGGAGGGGCACGCCACGGCTACCTGCCCCGAGTTTCTGGAAGTGAGGGGGGCGAGAGGCCCTGCCCAGCCGCAGCCGCTAGTACAGGTTGAAGAGGTTCTGCCCCAAGGAGGGGGTGATGATGTGTGTGAGGACCGGGTCGATGTCGGACCCCGAGGCGGTATAACGGTGATCCATGGTGGAGTGGGGGTTGAGGCCACTCGGAAGGCAAGCCTCCATATCATGTATCGAAGGAGCGTCGCCTCAACCTCCCAGACACCTCCCCAGGAGGAAAAGATCACCTTCTCGGTGAAGGACATGCCGGATCATGAGGATCCGTTCTGCGATGCGCTGGTCATCCAGACGGCCATCGAGGGCTACACCGTCTCCCGGATCTTGGTTGACAACGGGAGCTCCGTCAACGTCGTTTTCAGGAAGGCGTTTGACGAGATGAAGGTAGAATCATGGAGGGTGTTGGCCTCGGACGGACCCCTGTTCGGATTTTTCGGGGAAAGGAAGGAGGTGGAAGGTGGAGTGGGACTCCAAGTTAAATTGGAGGGAGTCTCAATGAACTGCCGGTTCGTCATTGTTGACGCTCCAAGCAGCTACAACGCCATCTTCGGAAGGCCCCTCATCAACGCCTTTTGTTGTGTGCCGTCTTCCTTCCACCAATGCCTCAAGTTCAACTCAGGAGAGATCCAGGTCAGAGTCAAGGGAGACTCCAGGATGGCAAGACAGTGTTATGTCACGGCCGTCAACACCATCTCTTGGTTGGCCAAGGCAGAGGAGATGGAGAAGATCATGGAGAGCCTAAGCAGGATGGAAGTGTCCGGCGAGCAGGAAGCGGATGGCGACCACCAGGCCCGGACCCCTTGAGGACGCCTCGCCCCGACGGAATCCTGTATTTTTCTTATGGTGTATTGAGTCCAGCCCCCGACCGGCTGAGTCGGGGGGGGGGGGGGGGGGGTCATGTAACCCATCTTTTTCCCCGTTTGAGGATGTTGGATTTGGTAAAATTCAAGTGACACGCCTGGTTCCCCACCCCCGAGAGGATCTCCTCAGCCAGGCTCTCACTAGCTGGTTGGGTCGAATGTGCCTCGGGGAGATCAAGTCCCACCCCCGAGAGGATCTCCTCAGCCAGGCTCCCACTAGCTGGTTGGGTCGAATGTGCCTCGGGGAGACCAAGTCCCACCCCCGAGAGGATCTCCTCAGCCAGGCTCCCACCAGCTGGTTGGGTCGAATGTGCCTCGGGGAGATCAAGTCCCACCCCCGAGAGGATCTCCTCAGCCAGGCTCCCACTAGCTGGTTGGGTCGAATGTGCCTCGGGGAGATCAAGTCCCACCCCCGAGAGGATCTCCTCAGCCATGCTCCCACTAGCTGGTTGGGTCGAATGTGCCTCGGGGAGATCAAGTCCCACCCCCGAGAGGATCTCCTCAGCCAGGCTCCCACTAGCTGGTTGGGTCGAATGTGCCTCGGGGAGATCAAGTCCCACCCCCGAGAGGATCTCCTCAGCCAGGCTCCCACTAGCTGGTTGGGTCGAATATGCCTCGGGGAGATCAAGCCCCACCCCCGAGAGGATCTCCTCAGCCAGGCTCCCACTAGTTGGTTGGGTCAGATGTGCCTCGGGGAGATCAAGCCCCACCCCTGAGAGGATCTCCTCAGCCAGGCTCCCACTAGCTGGTTGGGTCGAATGTGCCTCGGGGAGATCAAGTCCCACCCCCGAGAGGATCTCCTCAGCTAGGCTCTCACTAGCTGGTTGGGTCGAATGTGCCTCGGGGAGATCAAGTCCCACCCCTGAGAGGATCTCCTCAGCCAGGCTCCCACTAGCTGGTTGGGTCGAATGTGCCTCGGGGAGATCAAGTCCCACCCCCGAGAGGATCTCCTCAGCCAGGCTCCCACTAGCTGACAGGGCCGGTGGTGCCTCTCGTAGAGAGTAAGTGTTTGCGCCCCGAGGCCGTCTCGTCACCCGGGCTCCCAATAGCTGGCTTGACAGGTTGACCCCTCGGGGAGGCTAAGTGTTTTCACCCAGAGGAGGTCTCGCCACCTAGGATCCCATAGCTGGCATGGCAGGTTGACTCCCTGGAGAGGCGCGCAAGGAAGTTACACTCCGCGAATACGTTGGGTTGGATGTTTCTTTCCGAGCTTGTGCCAACCTCGAAAAGAGCGGGGATTGTGTACAACCCCGTATTCGCGAAGAGTGGACCCTATAGGAGGCGTGCTTAGTTTTTAAGCTTTTTGAGTATTTTGAACTCTCGGTGGCCAATTTTGGCTCTAGCTTGAAAACATACTAGTAGGGGGAGGAGAAATCGGCCTCCCCCAGCGGCCCCCTAGTTGGAGTGTAAGAGCGGCAAGTTGGCTGGCACCCACCCCGTCCCGATAGGTGCTTGGCGTCCTAGCAGGGCGAGACTGCCCGGGGGCCAGGGTCTCGCCCCCGCCTCTTCTTGCTCGGCGGCCTAGCGGGGCGAGACCGGCCGGGGGCCATGGTCTCGCCCCCGCCTCTTCTTGCTCGGCGGCCTAGCGGGGCGAGACCGGCCGGGGGCCAGGGTCTCGCCCCCGCCTCTTCTTGCTCGGCGGCCTAGCGGGGCGAGACCGGCCGGGGGCCAGGGTCTCGCCCCCGCGTCTTCTTGCTCGGCGGCCTAGCGGGGCGAGACCGGCCGGGGGCCAAGGTCTCGCCCCCGCCTCTTCTTGCCCGGCGGCCTAGCGGGGCGAGACCGGCCGGGGGCCAGGGTCTCGCCCCCGCCTCTTCTTGCCCGGCGGCCTAGCGGGGCGAGACCGGCCGGGGGCCAGGGTCTCGCCCCCGCCTCTTCTTGCTCGGCGGCCTAGCGGGGCGAGACCGGCCGAGGGCCAGGGTCTCGCCCCCGCCTCTTCTTGCTCGGCGGCCTAGCGGGGCGAGACCGGCCGGGGGCCAGGGTCTCACCCCCTCCTCTTCTTGCTTGGCGGCCTGGCGGGGCGAGACCGGTCAGAGGCCGCGGTCTCGCCCTTGCCCCCCCTGCAGTTTTACCTTCTTGCCCTCGGGGGGAATTCCCCCTTTACCCCCCGGCGTGGCTGTTTTCTATTGGCCCGAGGCCTTTTGGCCGTAGGGGTATTTCGGTCTTTTTACCCCCAGGACTTGGAAAAACTATAAATAGACCCCCTTGGGTGCCTTGGAGAGGATCCTTTTCTGAGCTTCCTCCTCCCTTAGCTTCTTCTTGGTTGAGTAGAGAAAGCTCTCCAAGGCACCTAGCCTAGCCCTTTGGTGAGGGAGGGGAAGAGCTCAGGTAGCCTTCCGGGTGTGAGGTGGGACCTCCGCGCTAGAGCCGAGGGTCTGTTCATAGTCTCCTAAGTCTCCGGTCTGTGACGTTCTCTCGAGTGTAGTAGGTGTGAGGTAACCCCTTTCAAGGACCCCGAACTTCACAGAGGTCAATTTTGGCTTCAACAGGTAGCTCACCTTCAGACTGTAGGAGGAGTGCACTCTGGAATACCTCAAAAAACTCATCCGCCTTGAGGATCAAAATAATGGACATCTGCCGGTCGACAACCCGGAACCCAGGCCATTCATGACTATGATCGGAAGTAGTCACCGCAGTACTTCCTCTGAGTGGTGGCTGGATGGCGGTGCTACATGTCATGTTACTAATGACAGAGGTCTTCTCTCTGAGGTCATGGCAGTCCAAGAGAAAGTGGAAGATTATAATAGAGGAGAGACCGCTGTCACTCATGCCGGGACAGCTGAGTTGGTCCTCTCTTCAGGTAAATCTTTGTTTTAAAAAAATGTTAAAGTAATTCCTTGCATAACTAAAAATCTGATTTCCATAAGCTTATTAGATAATGCTGAGATGACCTTCACTACTCAAAACGGTAGAATAACCTTAATGGTCAATTCACATTATTTTGGGTGTGTGTATATGATCAACGGAATGTATAGACTTAGCATAAATAACGATAGCATTAACCAAGTGAGTTCTAACCTTATTGAACCCAAGTTGTTACATAACAGACTAGGACATGTGACTATAGGAAAATGCTAGATCTAGCTAAGAGTCAAAACATTCCTTTAGATCTGTCTATTTGATTTGACAAATGTGAGGTGTGTGCGCAAACCAAAATCACTAGAACCTTTCAAGTCGGTGTCTAGAAGCACACAACTTCTGGAATTGATACATTCAGACCTGTGTGATTTCTGAAGTCATATCACTAGAGGGGGAAATAAGTATCTAATTACCTTCATAGACGATTTTTCGAGATATTGTCATGTATATTTGTTGAGATCGAAAGATGAGGTCTTTGAGACTTTTAAAATTTTTAAATCTCGTGTGGAAAATCAGTTGAACCTTAAAATCAAGAGACTCAGAAGTGATCGAGGAGGAGAATACACTACAACTGAGTTTAAGGAATTTTGTGCCTCTGAGGGCATAATCCTTGAAACCACAGTTCCTTACTCACCCCAGTCTAATGGCGTTGCCGAGCGTAAGAATAGAACTTTAACAGAGATGTTGAACTCTATGCTCCTAACAGCTGGCATGCCCAACTCTTTTTGGGGAGAAGCAGTTCTTACTGTAAATCACATTCTGAATAGAGTGTCTCACTCAAAACTCATTTTTATCCCGTATGAGTTATGACATGGTCATCCTTGTAGATATGATACTCTAAAGACTTGAGGTTGTATCGCATATGTGCGATTACAAGACCTTAAGAGACCTGAGGTGGGACCTAGAACAACAACATGTGTTTACCTAGGTAGTGCAGAAGATAGTGCAGCTGACAGGTTTCTGGATCTATCTACGAATTCAGTGATAGAGTCTAGAGATGTTATTTTCTTCGAACATAAATTTATCAAAGATCATGGCTTTACCGTCCACGGGTCTACTGACGTTATTACAGAATCTACTGTAGAACCTGAAGCTGACCCCTCTAGCACTGCTCCCCAACCTCTAGAGGTGGAACCTGTTCCTATTAGAACGTCTACAAGAGATAGAATCTCTAAGAACTTTGGTGAGAATTTCGTCACCTACCACTTAGAGGACGATCCATTCTGCTATCAAGAAGCAATGAGATCTAGAGATTCATTAATGTGGGCCGAAGCTATCGATGATGAGATGGACTCGCTGCTACAAAATAACACTTGACATCTAGCTGACCTGACAAAAGGAGCTAAAATCATAGGATGTAAGTGGGTATTGAAGAAGAAATTACGTAGTGATGGGACTATAGCCAGGTATAAATCGCGTCTAGTAGCTAAAGACTATAAGCAACAAGGGGGATTAGACTATTTTGATGTTTATTCACTTGTGTGTCACCTATCGACTATTAGGATTCTTCTAGCCTTAGCGTCTATCGAAAACTTCATAGTTCATCAGATGGATGTAAAGACAGCCTTCTTAAATGGAGAGCTTGATGAAGAGATCTACATGGCACAACCTAAAGGTTATATTCATAAAGATCTAAAAGACAAAACGTGCAAATTAAATAAACCAATCTATGGGCTTAAGCAAGCGCCTAAGATGTGACACCTGAAGTTTGATCAAGTGGTAAAGAGCGTTGGATTTTAATCCAGTCTTTCAGACAAGTGTCTCTATCACCGCTCGTTGTCCAATCAACCAGTCATCATATGTCTATATGTAGATGACATGTTGATTCTGGGTTCAGATCTTGCTGCAGTGAGGGATGTCAAATCCACTCTCGCAGAAGCTTTTGACATGAAGGACCTTGGTACTGTGAATACCCTGTTAGGTATGAAAGTTAGAGTTGACAAGGGTAGAGTCACCCTTAGTCAGGCTCATTATATAGAGCAACTACTTTCTACTTGGGGATACAAAGACTGTAGGCCTGTTGAGACACCATTTGATCATAATGTTAAGTTGAGTCCTAATGAAGAGACCAACATAGATCAATTAAAATATTCTAAAATAATTAGTAGTCTCATGTACGCCACAAGTTGTACAAGACCAAACATTGCCTTCACGGTTGGCATGCTAAGCCGTTTTACTAGTAGTCCAGACAAAGAGCATTGGGATGCCCTAGATAGACTGATGAGATACTTGAGAGGTACTAAAGATCTGTCTTTGTGCTATACTGGTTATCCTCCTACTGTGGATGGATTCTCTGATGCCTCGTGGTGTTTAGAAGTTGGGAACATCAAGTCTACCAGTGAATATATATTCACTTTGGGTGGAGCTGCTATCACTTGGAAATCCAAAAGACAGACGTGTATAGCCTTGTCATCCATGGAAGCTGAGTTGTTTGTCTTAGCTTCAGCTGGTGAAGAGGCAGATTGGATCAGGAACCTGATTTTAGACATACCCTTGTCTAAGTTACAAGTCAACTCGTTGAGCTTGTATTGTGATAATCAAGCAACAGCTCAAGTTGTAAAGAATGCCCTCTATAACACTAAGAGGAGGCATGTACGACTGAGACATGCTTTGTTGAATTATCTAAAAAAACAAGGAATTATCATTTTGATCGATGTGCGTTCGAAGGATAATCTGGCTGATCCATTGACAAAAGGAATGCTCAAAGACTGGTTAATCAAAACAGTGGGGGAAATGGGACTAAATGCGATTTAGCTCGGTCTTAGTTCAAGGTTAGGCGATTCAGTTCAGCCTTAGTCCAATTGTTTTGATTTTCAGATTTCCTTTGTCAAAGCAAGCATGTTGTGCTCTGTTGATGCTCCTGGTTGCTGAGTTCAGATCTGGTAAGTTGTTTCATTCCAAACTTGATGCTAACAACTTCACCTGCATTCGACTATCTTGTCTTGGAGGAGAGTGTTATTCCAAACTTGATAACACGATCTGACTTGGTTTGACTTTTCTCTTGTTGATTGGTTCCATTCCAAATTTGATGAGTTCTAGTCAACTCTAGAAGAGCAGTAACCAGGACATTCCATATAAGAACACTGATATAGTTGCAGTGTTCAAAAGTCCGTAAATCGTTTCATTTGGAAACAGATAACGGATTCTGAGATTTATCTATAATACTTTATAGAAACGTTCTCCCAGCCAACACTAATAATAATAATTAAATACTACGTTCTCATGGTAGAACTAGATATTTGTACATTTTCAAATGATTGAATTCATTCTAAAATGTAATTTTCTGTGGGAAATTACAGGGGCTGTTGATCTAGGAGGAGCACTGGTAGACTAAGATCCTGATCATGATGATCTTCTAGATATTGACAGTTAGAGTATTACTAGACTTCCTTTTGGTATCTCTGTTTCAGAGCACTGTTTAGCTCTTTATTTTATTTCACCTATTTGTTTGGACTTCTGTTGCTCTCTATTTGATTTGGGACGCTAGACGTTTAAGGCATGTGCCCTGATTGTATCTGAGACATACTGTGATGTGGCTGAACTCTTGTTTTGTTTATGCGTGCATACTAATTTTCCTGTTAAGTCTAATAATTTTTAACAGGTGTCGGACACGGTTGTGAATGATTCACTTTTGGCTGAACATTTCATAAACCACCCCCTTTTCGACGTTGGGTTCACAACGGACATAGGAGGAGATTGTTAGAAATATTGAGTTTTATGTCCGCTCGTGTCGGGTCCGACTCAGAACGAGTTATTGGGTTCGTGTCACTCTAGGGCTTGGCTCTACGCTGGAGGTACTATATATACCTATTCCAAACTTGATAGGGACCCCTGTCAGCTAGGTGAGAGCCTGACAGCGGGATCTTCTCGGGGTCCAAGGTTGACACCGGGTGACTTCCAGCCCTGTCAGCTAGGTGAGAGCCTGACAGCGAGATCTGCTTGGGGTCCATGGTTGACACCATCGAGTGACTTCCATCCCTATCAGCTAGGTGAGAGCCTGACAGCGGGATCTGATCGGGGTCCAAGGTTGACACCGTCGAGTGACTTCCAGCCCTGTCAGCTAGGTGAGGGCCTGACAGCGGGATCTGCTCGGGGTCCAAGGCTGACACCGAGTGACTTCCAGCCATGTCAGCTAGGTGAGAGCCTGATAGTGGGATCTGCTCGGGGTCTATGGTTGACACCATCGAGTGACTTCCAGCCCTGTTAGCTAGGTGAGAGCCTGACAGCGGGATCTGCTCGGGGTCCAAGGTTGACACCGGGTGACTTCCAGCCCTGTCAGCTAGGTGAGAGCCTGACAACGGGATCTGCTCGGGGTCCAAGGTTGACACATCGAGTGACTTCCAGCCCTGTCAGCTAGGTGAGAGCCTGACAGCGGGATCTGCTCGGGGTCTAAGGTTGATACCATCGAGTGAATTCCAGCCCTATCAACTAGGTGAGATCTTAACAACGGGATCTGCTCGGGGTCCAAGGTTGACACCGAGTGACTTCCAGCCTTGTCAGCTAGGTAAGAGCCTGACAGCGGGATCTGCTCGGGGTCCAAGATTGACACTATCGAGTGACTTCCAACCTTGACAGCTAGGTGAGAGCCTGACAGCGGGATCTGCTCGGGGTCCAAGGTTGACACCATCGAGTGACTTCCAACCCTGTCAGCTAGGTGAGAGCCTAACAGTGAGATCTGCTCGGGGTCCAAGGTTGACACCGAGTGACTTCCAGCCCTGTCAGCTAGGTGATAGCTTGACAACGGGATCTACTCGGGGTCCATGGTTGACACCATCGAGTGACTTCCAGCCCTATCAGCTAGGTGAGAGCCTGACATCAGGATCTGCTCGGGGTCCAAGGTACACTTCGTCTTTTCGTACAAACTATGGCGACAGGGTTGATATGTCAAAGATCTTCATTAAGAATCAAAGTACCACTTACATGTTTTTAAGGAAAAAAGCGTTTCAAGTCGTCACAACTCCAGGTGAGACTTAGGGTCTCGCCCTCCACATTTTGGAGTCGGTACCCTCCTGATCTTAATGCCACTTTTACAATAAGCGGACCTTCCCAGCTGGGGTTGAGCTTCCCCACAGTTGCTGACCTTCCTGCCACATCTACCTTTTTCGGGACCAAGTCCCCCTCCATGAACTGTTTGACTCTAACATGTTTGTCAAAGTACTTGGCCATCCTCTTCTTCACCTCTTCCTGTCGGATGGAGGAAAGGTCCCGCAGCTCCTCCACCATGTCAAGAGAGAGCCGCAGCTCTTCCTTGTTCTCAGCTTGCCATTCTTCCCTACCTTCTTCGGCTGCGACAACTCGAGGCGTTTGTATTTCGAATTCCACAGGGAGTACTGCCTCACACCCATGGGAGAGCTTGAAAGGAGTTTCTCCTGTAGCTGTGTTGGGGGTGGTCCTCAGGGCCCAGAGAACTGCGGGAAGCTGCTCCACCCAGCTCCCCTTCAGATTTTCTACTTTCTTCTTTAAGAGATTAACAATGATCTTATTGGCGGCCTCCACCTGCCCGTTGCTCCTGGGGTGGTGGACCGAGACGAACTTGAGGTCAATCCCAAGCTTCTCCCAGAAATTAGTGAACTCTGTGCTGGCGAACTGGGGCCCTTTGTCCGTGACAATGGCCTTGGGCAGCCCATGACGGCAGATGATCTCCCCCTAAACAAAGTTTCTGATAATCTGGGAGGTCACCTTGGCCAGTGCTTTTACCTCCAACCACTTAAAGAAATAATCGATCATTACCAACAAGAACCTCCTTTGCCCACTGGCCTGGGGGAACGGTCCAACCAAGTCCATCCCCCAAATGACAAAGGGCCAGGGAGCTGTGATACTCTTGAGTCACTGAGCAGGCTGTAGCTGGAGGGGGGGGGGGGCAAACAGCTGGCACTTGTGACATCTTCTTGCGAACTCTGTCGCATCGCGGCTCAGGGTGGGCTAGAAATACCCTTGCCTGACGATCCTTCCTTCCAGG
Source organism: Platanthera guangdongensis (assembly GCA_039583875.1). Lineage (NCBI taxonomy): Eukaryota > Viridiplantae > Streptophyta > Magnoliopsida > Asparagales > Orchidaceae > Platanthera > Platanthera guangdongensis. The sequence continues at coordinate 185,227,754 of CM077159.1, forward strand.
GTCCGACTCCCGGAGTGACGTCCACACTCCCCAGAGTGGACTTCTTCCAAGATTCTTTGTACTTCCCCCGCGGCCACGCAACGAGCCAACATCCCCGAGAGAGTCTTCCTGTACAACTGCCCGTCCCGGAGGAGGTAGTATGCCGATTTGTACCTGAGCTTCTTCTTGTCCACCCCCTCCGGATACTCTCCCGTGGAAAGGAAGGTTGTGACCGAGTCCATCCACGAGGACCGTTGATCTATCTCCATAAGCTCTCCCTCTTCGATGGAAGGGCGGAATAGAACGGTGATAGTCCCCCCCCCCACCCGGGGCCATGCTTCGCTAGTTGATCGACCTGTTCATTTTCCTCCCAAGGCACGTTTCGGATTGAGAAGGTTTCAAATGTGTTAATGACCCCCTTTACTTTGGCTTAGTATAGCCGCAGGGTAGGCTCTTGCGCCTCAAACTCCTCGTTGATCTGGGAAGCTACCACCATGGAGTCGGTGGTTTAGTCCTACACCGCTCGGCGTGCAGTGCTCCTTGGTCCTGGCTGTATAAGCGGGGTGGCCACTCCTTCCTTAACCGCTTGCTTTTGGGGAGTGACGCCACAATACCTTACAACGTGTATTTCCATTTTTCCGATATATATATTATACTATGAAAAAAATATAAATACAAATCGTTGGTCTATATTATGCCACATGTGTGTGGCTAGAGTGTTATGTGGTGAGCTTAAAACATTGTGGAGGTGAACTTAAAGTGAGGAGTGACACCCAAATGTGTGTGTGTGTGTGAGAGAGAGAGGCTAGTGTGATGTCTAAATTGAACTCTTTGGGTTGAATTTTAGTTTTTTTTTGGTGATTACTTGAGATTGTTTGTGATCACTCAACATTGTTTATGAAATGAAGTTGATTTTTAAAAATTCTATACAAACTTTAATTTAATCCATAATTTTAATGTAATAACAAATGTGTGAATTCGTGCATTCTTTCACAAGGCATATAAGCACTTCATCGAATCATCCAGAGCCGTTCAATAAACTTTATTTGTTTAATTGTATTATGAAACTCGCACTATACAAACAATATTAAAATAAAATAAAAATATAATATAATGCAGGAAAATAGAAGCATATAAATAAGAGATCAGACAAATACAATATAGCATTGTAAAAAAACCGTGTGCTGCCATTGAACATATTACACGTGGAATGCCCAAGACACCTAAAAATAATTAAGTCTTTGGTCTAACATATATTATAAAAATTAATATATGAAATGTATATGAGCATATGAATATTTGAACACGTGTAATTGCCATTAGGGTGAGATATTAATGTAATAAAATGGTGCCCTAGCTAGCTATTATGTGGCCATTAGGAAGAAGACAAGTAATTAAGATAAATTATTTTTTTTTAAAAATGGGAGAGTAGTTATCAATTGAACAAGAAGAAAAGGAAGTGAGGAGGAAGGCAGAGCGTGATCGGGAGAGAGAACTCTCCTTTGTCTCCACTCTTATCCTGTAATGGGAGGTGGGCCGGTCAATTTCGCTACCTTCAAATTTTGAGTCATCAAAATACTCGATTTTTAGCATAATTTTGGGTTGCACATTTTTTTATTATAGGTTGGTTGGACGCTTACACCCCCTCTATCTTTTGAAACTGTGGGTTTGTTTGCTACAAAATACAGTAATTTTTTCAGCTTCTTATAGCTTTTAGTTCATTTTGCATGCATTAGGCTCCGTTTGGAACTGTGGTGGTGATCGTAAATGCATGAGTTAAATCATCATTCGTTAAGAAATACTGAACAAATATCACTCTTTGGACATAAAAGAGGATGGAGTTTCTTAGGTGAGTGTTAGCGAATGACAATTTAAACCCCATATTCATGACCGTTATCACAGTGCCAAACGAAGCCTTAGTCATCATGATTAATTAAGAAAAGAAGTCCAAGAGTTTGGGTTATTCATGCTCTTTATATGCTTGCCCTTTGACTTTGATTTTTAGTGGAGGATTATTATTGTTCACTAAAAGGAGAAAGGGGCGCCACAAGAGAAGCTCATTTGGTTTTGTGGAGTTTAGGGTTGTTTTACACGCCTCATCATGAAATAACCATAAAACACTGGTGCTAATTAAGTGAATAATGATTTTTTTTTTCTTCGCCTTATTTATAGATTTTAGGAGGGGGCGATCAGGTAAATTTTCCCCGGTAAGTAACAAATGGACGAATAGAACATCCTAATTGGAGCACGTAGAATACTGTTTTTATGAATATGACGGCCTGGCCCCTCGGGCGGTTTGGACCCAACGGGTGGTCCGGATGCCTGACCGGCAAGGGGACTAGGGGCGGCCTGGCCGGAAGCTGTGGCCAGGAAATTTCACCCCCGGCCGATGTCGGCCGGGGGGGGGGGGGGGGGGAAGGGCTTCCCTCCGCATGTCGGTGGTCGGCCAGATGGCCAAGAGGCCGCCCAACCAGGGCAGCCGGGGAGGCAGCCCTCCGCACGTCGACAAAGGGCTGGGTGGCCAAAGGCAGCCAAGAGGCCGCCCCTGGGAGGCCTCCCGATCAGGGAGTCTAGGGAGGCCTCCCGATCTGGGCGGCCAAGGAGGCTGCCCGATCTGGGCGGCCTCCTTGGCAGCCCTCCGCAGGCAGGCAGAGGGTTGGGTGGACAAGTGCGGTTAAGAGGCCGCCTGATTTGGCCGGCCAGGGAGGCAGCCCATCGCACGCCGACAGAGGGCTAGGTTGCCAAGGGAGGCCAAGAGGCCGCCCGATCTGGGGGGGGGGGGGTCAGGGAGGTAGCCCTCTACATGTTGACGGAGGGCTGAACGACCAAGGGTGGCCTAGTGGCCAGCCGATCTGGGCGGCCAGGAGGCAGCCCGATTTGGGAGATCAGAGGGCCACCTGATTTGGGAGGCTGAAGGTCCGGGTGGCCGTCGGGCTGTCCGACTCGGGCGGTTAGGCGGATGCAGTTATGCCTCAGTCGACCCTCACTATCGGGCGATTGCCCTATATTGGGAGTTTTTTGATATTCGAAACCCATAAATAGGGGTGCGCCTAGCATTATTTTAGGTGACCATATCATTTGCCCCCACGTCCCCAGATTCTGGAGCCGAAGTGAAATAAGAGTGGGGAATTTTTGTGGGATTGCATGCATGACGAATTGCGGCAATCATGGCGGAGGTGAACGGTGTGGCAGAGACAAGAAAGGTAGGATAGCTACCGAGTGGAGAGCTTGACCGTAGTGGTGTGCGTGCATGGCAAAATGCACGGGTGTTGAAAGGTGCACAGGGTGGAGCGTGCTTGGGGCGCATTGCGCGCTAGGAGTGGTGTGCACAATGAATGTAGTGAGTGCGAGGCGCGTGCTAGATGTAATGTGCGTGAGGCGTAAAGTGCGCGAGGTGTGCGCAAGGTGCAGTGTGTGCATGGATGTGTGAGATGCTTTGTGTGTATTTTCACTTTATATTTGCAAATACTTGTGCAAATTTTGCTTATTAGGTAACAAGGCGTTGCTTGCAGGGGAGTTTGATGCACCAGTGCTCCGTGCTAACTGTTGAGCAGGTCAATGTTTGGAGGAAAAAGGTATGGAATACCTTTAAGAATGGAGGTGAAGATCTCACACATGGTAGCGCGAATGTGTTGTTGCTGAATTTGGTATTACAGATCTCTCCGAGGATGAGCGCTCTGACGTTGATGCTAAAGAGTAACTGGTTGAAATTTCCCGGACCTTGTAGTTAGCAGGGGTTATCTCAACCAAAGATAGTCACAATCAGAAACACATGCAACACAAGTATCTTTATTGATTAACAACAATCTTCTTTACAACGCGAGACATACATGACGAGACATGATTCACCAAAACCACCAAAGGGAAAGCAGAGAACTACAAATACAAGACAAGACAAACAAGCCACGCGGACTCAAACACCAAGCCGCCGGTCTAATGCCGTGGAGTCCGCACAGTCCGCCAAGTCGCCAGACCGCAACCCAAGTCGCGCGTACTACCCCTTATTCCAATGCTAGCTCTAGCCGCCAGTCTGCAAGCCGCCTAACCGCGAGGGCGCCTGGCCGCCAGACCGCACAAGTTGCGATGCCGAGTAGAACAGTCTGCCTGAAGCAGACGACTTATTAAACCCCGAACCAAGTTGCCAAAGAGAAGACCGTCTGGTCGCTGTCCACGACCTGCTGTTTACCGCCTATTGCTTAACCGCAAAGTCTGCACTGTCCCTGACCGCAATCACAGCCAAGTCCTGGCTTTCCAGCGCTATCCGCACAACCTGCACAACACAACCCGGTCAACTCAATGAAACCACGTGGACACCAAAAAGCAGTCCGCAGCAACTGTTGCGAGCTCACTTACTGTTCACTCGGTTTCTCAGTTAGGTTACTCAGGTTACTATTCCTGATGTGACATGAGTCCTATTTATAGGCACGATGATGAGTGTGATCACCACCCTAGCCGATAGGATTACCGCCACATCCCGCAGCAAGAACAGGTGTATCCGCAAGCCCGCAGATACACACACCAGTCCGTCGCTGCCTGTGCAAGATAGCCAGTCCGCATATGCTTTACCAAGGCTGGATACAACGCCAGTCCGCCTTGTCTCCAAGGCCAAGCCAAGACCACCACAGCCGGACTCCGCAGCAACATTGTCCGCCAATATGCGGACACAGCTCCAGCCCGCTTATCCCGAGCCCACAGCCTCGTCACAAGGCAAATGTCGGACTCAGCGGACACACCGTTTCAGTCCGCTCATCCCGAGCCCACGGCTTCGCCACCAAGGCAACTGCCGGACTCAATAGACATACCGCTTCAGTCCGCTCATCCCGAGCCCACGGCTTCGCCACAAAGGCAACTGCCGGACTCAGTGGACACACCGTTCCAGTCCGCTCAGACTGCGGACAGCTCTTGTCTGCATATCCCTGCAGACAACTCCATTCCGAATACCCTGAGTCCATAGCCTTGTCACCAAGACACCTATCATACTCAGCGAACACTGCTTCAGTTTGCTTACACAGCAGACACTTTCAGTCCGCATCTTCCGCAGACTGCTCCAGTCCGCATATCCTAAGTCCACGACCATGCCAGCAAGGAAGCTGTCGGACTCGACGGACCCAGCTCCAGACCGCACGTAGTTGCGGACACAATCTTCAGTCAGCTTATCCCCAAACTCACAACCAAGTCAAATGCACTTCTGTCGAGTTTGGCGGACTGAGAAGCAGTCCGCGCTCCACTGCGCGATCTCCCCAGACTGAGCCAAACTTGGACTGGTTCCGAACTAACCAAATCCACACCACTGGCCACAAGGGCCAGTCCGCACTTACTAGCGCACGCTGGATCTAGCCAGCCAAACTCGGCGACCTCCAGCACCTGTCCGCACTGACTAGCGATCTACGCGGCTTCCACTTGCCACTTCACCAGAGCAAGACCAAGGCTTCTGCCAAGCCGATTTGCCGAGCTCCAGTTCTTCAGTCCGCTTCTTGCCGAACTCCACGGTAGAGTTTCTATCTGCTCGGTTACCTTCTGGCATCCAGCTGCTTGCAGAACATAAGCCGGCCTAGCTAACCGCCATTGCTGTCCGCGTAGTCCGCACGAACAGACTGCCCAGGCCGCCACAGAACAAGCCGTCTGCACCAGCCCCGCCGACCTGGCTGTCCGCCAACCCTGTCTGCATAGTCCGCGCGGATAGGTTGCCCAAGTCTTTCATTCACCCACTTTCACTTCACAATTTTCAACATCACTCCTGCTTTTTGTATCTTTGTACCTTGGTGCTTGGATTGTGTGTCCTTTTGGCGCCTCAGACGCCTTTTGTGCTTTGTATTGTTATTCTTAGATTGCTATGGATTATGACATTGCTTGTGTAGTAATTTAGCTCTCGTGGTATTGACACTGCACCGTTATTTGCCTTTAGATATGGCGGTGAAGGGTGGACCATCGAAGCTGATCGACCGTGAGGGGGCAGGCCTTGGCGGTGCCATGACCTACTATGGGGGAGAAGAGTGGACCATTGATCCGGGGCAGGGAAAGGTCATAGGGGAGTAGCCCCGAAGAGGTAATGAAGGGCAGACGCTTCGAACCACTAGAGAGCGCGAGGGGGCAGGCCCTGGTGGTGGTGGGGTGCCTAAGCAACGTAAGCGTGAGGTGCTCTGCAATGCGGGAGTGGGTGCTCTGCTGAGCTGGGCATGATGATCTACAACACGGGAGCGAGTGCTATACATCATGGGAGCGGGTTCTATATAGCACGGTGGCATGATGCCATGAAGCGTGGGAGCGAGCTTCCCTACAGCGATGGATCGAGGTGCTCTGTAACGCGGGAGCTAGTGCTATGCAATACAATGGTAATTGTGGGTGCCCTACAGTGCGGGCGTGATGCTCTGCAGTGCGGCTGTACGGGAGTGGGGTGCCCTGCAACGTGGGAGTAAGGTGCTCTACAATGCAGTAGTGGGTGCTCTGCAGCGCAGGGCATGATGTCCTATAGCGCGAGAGCGGGTGATTTGCAGGAGGGTCGTGATATTATGCAGTATGGAAGAGTGATGCCTTGCAGCGTAGGAGAGAGATGTTTTGCAATGCGGGAGTGGGTGCTCTACAACGCAGGGGCATGATGCCCTGAAGCGTGGGAGCGGGTGATCTACTTTATAGATGAGTCATGCTTCCTGAAGTTGGAGAGCTTGTTGCTTGGTGTTGGAAACTGGGTCCGTGATTTTATCCATCAAAATTTTACTTCAGGAGATTTATACTTTTAGCAAAGTTAGAAGCAATTGCAGTAGTGTAATCCTGATGTTCATGTAGGCCTTGATCCTGACATGGGATGTTATAGTGCACGTCATTCTTCTTATAAACTGGCGACGGTGACAACACCTGCACTCCCTGTCTCTTTTGGTTTCTCTCGAACTGTTGGCGATGCTCATCAATTGCTTCATCAGCTGCAATCCGGGCCTCGATCCAGCAAACGAGATCAGGATAGTTGGGCACAGTCTCCCGCATTAGTGCGGAGTATAAATTACCAGTGCGAAGCCCTCCAAGGGAAAAACTTCATAGGAGCTCTGGGTCCACCCTAGGAATTGTCGCGCCTCAGCAGTAAAGCGGCAGAAGAAATCCTTGAGGACAACTCCCTCACCCTGTCATATTCCCGGAAGGTGGAAAGGGTCCAAGGTGATTCTGCGGTTGATAATAAATTGATATGTGAATTGTTGAGCCAGTTCTGCAAAGTTCTTGATTTTTCCTTCCTTTAGATAATAGAACGAGGTACGAGCTTATCCTTTCATAGTTGTCGGAAACACTTGACAATAGAGATGGTCTGGAGCATTGCAGATATGCATGACAATTGCAAATTGCCCGACGTTCTCCAGATGGACATCAAATTTGTCGAACGTCTCAATGTTGAAATTTGTGAAGTGGAAGTAGTTGACGGGTCAGGCCGGGCGGCTTAGGCGGACAGTGTTGGCGGACTAGGCGGACTGGGCGGACTGTGATGTGCGGCCTGGTGGGAGGTCTAGTGGAAAGCCGACTGTCTTCTGAGCGGGTTGTTTGCATGGAGTCCGCGGACTATGCGGCCTGGTATCTGCGGATAGAGAGGCTTGCGGACTGGTGCATTGCTCAGTGGCCGCGGGTGCAAGCTTGTGCTGATAGGCGGGTTGGCTCATGTTCGCGGGAAGCTTGCGGACTGATGTGTCCGCGGTATAAGCTGTTGCGGACTGGGCTTAGAGCTTGGCTAAGGCCTTGTCGAGCTCTGGTGTTACAGCAGGTGCATTGCTGTGGAGATCGATTGGCGGACTGATTTTGGAGTCTGGAAGTTGGCTGCTGCGATGGGGCAGGAGTGCGAGGAGCCTGCGGACTGCTGGCGGTCTGTGCTTCGGTGTTTTGGCGGACAGGGGTTTGCGTCCACCATGCTCGCATTGGCCTTTAATGGTTTTGGACTTGGTCACACTTTGTGACAAGTTCATGGTGTCCGCCGTATCCGCCAAGTCCGCAGTGACCGGGCGGACTGTTGTTGTCTGCCTTTGGTCTTGGACTTGTGGCGGATTGAGGTGTGAGTCTTGCAGACTGCCTCGGGTTGGTGCGGACAGCCATTGAAGGGGGTTTGATGTCCTGAAGTGGTTGGAGCTTTGCGGGCTGATGCATTGTCCGCATAGCTTGGGCGGACTGGAGAGGGTTCGCTAATGTTTGCCTTGCTCCTGGCGGTTTTCCTTGGTATCCGGCTAAGTCCTTGCGGACTCGGCGGACGGTGTTTTGCAATCGCGCGGGCTGGGGTGGTGTCTCTATCTCTAGGGCGGTGACCACACTCCTCACCTCTCCTATAAATAAGACCCCCTGGCAGGTCTACAGTAATCTAAGTAACTTGAGTGAATAATAAGTTGGGTTGGGCGTAGTGCTGCGGTCTCAGTTTGTCAGTCCGCGTGGATTGTTTCAGTGCTGACGTTTGCTGTGTGCAGGTCGCGCGGGTAGCTTCAAGGAGCCAGGAGTTTGGCTGTGACTTCGGTCAAGTACTTGGAAGTGTGCGGTCTCTGCGGACTCAGCAGGAGATCGCTCTGCGGCTTGTCAGTTCTGTTTCAACTTTGCCAGCTTCAATAACCTGTCCACCGGCTTCAGGCGGGTAGGGGGTGTTCCTCAGTTCAGCCTCAGCAGGAGACGAATAACGGTGTGTCCGCGCGGCCTCGTGGCTTCGGCGGACTTCGTGGCTATTCGGCGGATTGCAGCTAAGTTCGGGCGATCTCAGCGGACTCGGCGACTTCGGCGACCTCGACGGACTCCGGTTCTGTCCGCCCGGCTTGTTTTAGTTGCTTGTCTGTTTTCAGCTGTTATACTAGCGAAATCATGTCTCGCTATGTATGCCTCATGTTGTAAAGAAGTGAATGCATATAAGACCTGCTTGTGCTTCCATTGTTTGTTGGGTATAACCTTTGTTCCTTGGTTTTCCGCTGGTTCAACGTGAGAACTGGGTAGTTTCGAAGATATTAATTTGGTGTTTGGGCTATCTTGCTGACCACGTTGAGAAAATTTAACATGGTATCAGAGACAGGTTCAGTTGCGTGAGCGGAAGTCAGCCAGTGTTGTTACTCAGTGATTGAGTAGTGCTCAACCTGTGTTGTTGCTCGGAGCTTCTGAAAGGGTGCCAACATGTGTTGCAATGAAAGAGAGTTTTGCAAGAGGTCTGGGCATTGAACTCTTAACGCCGACTAACTTCAATAAGTGGAAGTCGTGCATGAAGAGTTATCTTCTTGGAGAGGAGCTGTGGGAAGTCGTCGGTGGTGACGACAGACAGGAAGTGACTACTGCGTTCGGTACTGCTGAGCAGGTTAGGCTCTGGAGAAGAACAAATGCTAAGGCAGAGTTGATTCTGAAGAGAGCTGTGTCTCCGGAACTGTTTGATCACATCGTTGGGTGTGAGTCGGCTGCTGATATTTGGACAACCATTGATGAGTTGTTCAATAAGAAGAATGTGGTGCGGCTTCAGTTCCTGGAGAATGAGTTGGCCAGGGCAACTCAGGGAGACCTTTCCATCTCCAAGTACTTCTTAAAGATGAAGAGCTTGTGTGCTGAGCTGTCGGCACTGGATCCTGATGAGCCTATCTCTGAGGCGAAGATGAAAAGACACATTATCCGCGGCTTGTAGAAGGAGTATGTGGCCTTTGTCACATCTGTTCAAGGGTGGGCTACTCAGCCGTCTTTGCTGGAGCTGGAGAATCTGCTTGCATCGCAGGAGAGCTTGGCAAGGCAGATGGCTGGAGTGAATCTAAATCAGGAAGGCAGCGAAGCTCTCTTCTCAGGCAAGAAGAAAGGATGGAAAGGGAAGAAGAAGAAGAAGAAAGTGCAGGTCGTTGGTGAGAAGGAGACTTCATCTTCATATCGGCCAGAGAGGAGCAATGCTCCTAAGGACTGGAAGAAGAATTTGAAGTGCTACTGGTGTCATCAGCGAGGGCACTTCAAGCGGGACTGCAAGGTCAAATTGCAGCCTAGGCATGCTGCGAGAAAGGAGGAAGCTTGCTCGAGAAGTGAAGAAGCAGAATGGGGTGGAGCTTTCATGACGGGCACTGGTGTCCGGGCCTTGTCTGCTGAGGACTTCAACGACGAGTGGATCGTGGACTCCGGGTGTGGTCATCACCTCACCGGAGACAAGTCGAAGTTCACCTCCATACAGGCGTACTCAGGTAATGAAGCTATCATCACTGCTGATAATACTGTTTATGCAGTAGAGAAGGAGGAGGTCGTGTCTTTGGGTAGTGATCAGGGGCCAATCACGTTAAGGAGTGTGTATCACGTGTCGGGCATGAAGAAGAACCTCTTCTCGGTGACCAATGCGGTGGACGTTGGTTATCACGTTCTGTTTGGGCCAACAGACATGAGGTTCCTTCGCAACATATCAGCGGTTAAGGCTGATGTTGCTTATGTTGGGAGGAGGGTGAAGAACTTGTTTGTTCTTTCCACCAGTGCTTATATTGATAGAATGAGAGCCAATGATAGTGCCGCTATCTGACATGAGAGGCTGAGGCATGTTGGCATGGACAAGCTGAAGGCGATGGCGAGTAGAAGTCTGGTGAGGGGGTTGCCGAAGTTGTCTTCCTTTGGTGATGGGCATGTTTGTGCGGGCTATCAATAAGGTAAGGCACATCGCCTTCCGTTTGATAAATCACAAACAAGGAGCAAGAAACCATTGGAGTGCATTCATGGCGACTTGATGGAACCGACGGTTACTGCCAGCCTTGGTGGAAGCAGATACATGCTTGTCTTGGTTGATGACTACTCAAGGTATACTTGGGTGTACTTCTTAAAGGAGAAGTCGGAAGCCTTCCGTTTGTTCGTAGAGTTCAAGGAGTTGGTAGAAGGCCGGCTTGGCTTGCAGATTAAGAAGTTTAGAACTGATAACGGGGGTGAGTTTGTCTCCTCCGAGTTTTCTATCTTCTGCAGGAAGAACAGGATCCAACGGGAGCTTACTTGTGCTCACACTCCACAACAAAATAGGGTAGCGGAGCGGAAGATCCGTCATCTGACGGAGACATGCAAATGCTGGCTTCATGCGAAAGATATCCCAAGGTCCTTTTGGGCGGAGGGAATGTCTTGTGCTGCTTATGTTATCAACCGGATGCCACTCAGCCCTATCAACATGAAGACTCCTATTGAGCTATTGCTGAAGGAGAAGCCGAGTGTGGGACACCTTAGGGTGTTCGGTTCAACTTGCTATGTGCATGTCCCGGATGCTTCACGGACTAAGCTGGATGCGAAGGCAAGGAAACTTGTCTTTGTTGGCTACGATGAGCGAAAGAAGGGATGGAAATGCATGGATCCTGTGACGAAGAAGTTCGTGGTATCAAGAGACGTTGTCTTTGACGAGCTGACGTCATATAGAGGTAGCTCGGTGGAGCTAACCGGAAGTAGCAAGGTTGATGAAGCACCGGTGGTGGCTGCTGAAGGCTTGGAAGAGGAGCTTGCTATTTCACCAGCAGCTCCTGTTGCTTCGAACTCCGAGGCTGAGCCTTCTAGCTCAGGAAGCAGGGGGAGCACTGCTCCATGCTTGCCCCAGGTAGGAGTGGAGCCCGGAGAAGCAACGAAAGCCGTGAGCAAGGAGCCGATTCTTCGGAGATTGAAGAGGGTGGTTAAGCCACCGGCTCAGTACTGTGATGGGAATGCAGTGAGCTTTGTCTCCTGCTTCTTTGCAGGTCCTCTGGATGAGCGAGAGCCTGCAAGCTTCAACGAGGCCACTGGAGTGAAGGAGTGGGAAGGTGCCATGAAGGAAGAGATTGATGCTCTGAAGAAGAATGAAACCTGGGACCTTGTGCCCAAGGTTGATGGCATTACTCCGGTTACTTGCAAGTGGGTGTATAAGTTGAAGAAGAAGGCTGATGGGAGCATTGATAGGTTCAAGGCTCGCCTGGTCGCTAGAGGATTCTCACAGCAGTATAGAGAAAACTATGAGGAGACATTCAATCCAGTTGCGAAGATGACTTCAGTAAGAGTGGTGATCGCCTTGGCTGCTAGCAAGGGATGAAGGTTGTGGCAACTCGATGTGAAGAATGACTTTCTTTACGGAGAGATTGACAAGGACATCTTCATGGATCAGCCGCTTGGTTTTGTCTCTGAAAAGCATCCGGACTATGTCTGCAAACTCAGAAAGGCTCTCTATGGGTTGAAGCAAGCTCCTAGAGCGTGGTATGGGAAGATTGCAGAGTACTTGCAATTCTGTGGATACCTTGCTTCTAACTCGGATTCAAGCTTGTTCGTCAAGAAGAAGGGAGAGCTACGAGTCTTGGTCCTGCTGTATGTGGATGACATGATCATCACAGGGAATTCGGAGGGGGAAGTAGCAAAGCTCAGGGCTGAGCTTGCTATACGCTTCAAGATGAAAGACTTGAGAGAGTTGCATCACTTTCTCGGTCTGGAAGTGGAGAGGAATGAGTGCGGGATTCTCATTAGCCAGAAAGGGTATGCTGATCGCATTGTGAAGCGGTTCGGCATGAGCGAAGGGAAGAAATGCTCTACTCCATTGGAATCTGGGCTGAAGCTTCGACGAGATGAGGGAAGGGTTCTTCATGATCCCTTGGTGTTCAGGGCTCTTGTTGGGAGCTTGATTTATCTGACGATTACAAGGCCGAATATAACTTATGATGTTGGCCGAGTAAGTCGGTATATGGCTGAACCAAGGCAATCTCATCTAGTGACTCCTCTATGGAAGGGACTCAGAGTTTGCATTGCTCGGGTACACAGATGCTGACTATGGCGGTGATTCAGATGATCGGAGGTCTACTTCAGGTTATGTGTTCACTTGCGGTTCAGCTAGCATCTCGTGGTGTAGCAAGAAGCAGGACTCGGTGTCAGTTTCAACCACAGAGGCGGAGTATAAGGCTTCGGCCTTGGCTGCTCGGGAAGCCGTTTGGTTGATGAGGCTTATAGAGGATGTTCATGAAGAAGTGCAAGAGCCTACTTTACTCCGGGGTGACAATAAGAGTGCTCTCAAATTGGTTAACAATCTAGTGTGTCACGCCAGGACCAAGCATATAGAGATTGATCACCATTTCATCCGGGAGAAGGTGTTGGAAGGATCTCTACTGGTCGGGCATGTTCGGAGTGAAGATAATCTTGTTGACATCTTCACGAAGCCACTGTCAAAGGGGTTTTTTGAATGCTTGTGCAGCTTGCTGGGCTTGGTCACCACTTCCCACTTCAAGGGGGAGTGTTGAAATTTGTGAAGTGGAAGTGGTTGACGGGTCAGGCCAGGCGGCTTGGGCGGACAGTGTTGGCGGACTAGGCGGACTAGGCGGACTGTGATGTGCGGCCTGGTGGGAGGTCTAGTGGAAAGCCGGCTGTCTTCTGAGCGGGTTGTTTGCATGGAGTCCGCAGACTGTGCGGCCTGGTATCTGCGGATAGAGAGGCTTGCAGACTGGTGTATTGCTCAGTGGCCGCGGGTGCAAGCTTGTGCTGATAGGCAGGTTGGCTCATGTTCGCGGGAAGCTTGCGGACTGATGTGTCCGCGGTATGGGCTGTTGCGGACTGGGCTTAGAGCTTGGCTGAGGCCTTGTCGAGCTCTGGTGTTACAGCAGGTGCATTGCTGTGGAGATCGATTGACGGACTGATTTTGGAGTCCGGAAGTTGGCTGCTGCGATGGGGCAGGAGTGCGAGGAGCCTGCGGACTGCTGGCGGTCTGTGCTTCGGTGTTTTGGCGGATGAGGGTTTGCGTCCGCCATGCTCGCATTGACCTTTAATGGTTTTGGACTTGGTCACACTTTGTGACAAGTTCATGGTGTCCGCCGTATCCGCCAAGTCCGCTGTGACGGGGCAGACTGTTATTGTCTGCCTTTGGTCGTGGACTTGTGGCGGATTGAGCTGTGAGTCTTGCGGACTGCCTCGGGTTGGTGCGGACAGCCATTGAAGGGGGTTTGCTGTCCTGTAGTGGTTGGAGCTTTGCGGGCTGATGCCTTGTCCGCATAGCTTGGGCGGACTGGAGAGGGTTCTCCAATGTTTTCCTTGCTCCTGGCGGTTTTCCTTGGTATCCGGCTAAGTCCTTGCGGACTCGGTGGATGGTGTTTTGCAATCGCGCGGGCTGGGGTGGTGTCTCTATCTCTAGGGCGATGACCACACTCCTCACCTCTCCTATAAATAGGACCCCCCCTGTGTTGAAGTATTAGACCGGACGGCTTAGCGGTCTGTTCCAACGGTTTGTTGACCGAGCGGTCTGGCGGTCTCTCTGGTGCCTGGAGACCGGGCGGTCTATCGGTCTACCTCTGCGGCCTGTTCTATTCTGCTGGAGTTGCCGAGCGGTTAGCCCATCTGTCTAACCGCGCGGCCTATGCGGTCTCCATTGTTCTAGCCGCTCAGTACTGTAAATGTTTAGTCCCACATTGTTTGTATACTCTCTTTCTTATCTCCTCCATTCTATATAAGGGAGGCCATACCTTTGTAAATGATATCTTTTTTGGATAATAAAATTTCAGTTATTCAAAAGTTTATTCGGCTTGTTCTCTACTTTTCGCTTCTTTTCTCTACTTTCTAACATGGTATCAGAGCACACAGTCATTTTCTTCTGATTCTGTGCGCTCTCTGTTGTTCGCGGCTTGTTTTTCGCATTCTGCGACTTGCTTCGCGACTTGGCTTCTCTCTGTCCGCGCGGCTTGTTTCTATCCGCGCGGCTTGTTTCTGTCCGCTGCCCTGTTCGCGCGGCTTGCTTCTTCTTCTTCTCTTCTCCTACTGCTCTTTGTCGCAGCGACCTGTTTCCTTGTCGCCGCGCTCCTTGTTCTTTCCTCCCGCTCCGACTTCCTAGTCGTTGCGGTCTGTCCCTATCCGCGTGTGTTGTCTCTCTACTCGCGGCTTGCTGCTGTGATCTGCCTGACCGTGCGGGCTGTTCCTTTCTCACCCGCATCTTGGTCGCGGTCACCAGCTCTTCTCCTCCCTTCAGTTCGCTCGGCCTTTTTAGTCCGCGCGACCTCTTCCCCGCTGTGCCTTTGACCGCCTTCTCGCAGCTGCTGTGATCTGCCTGACCGTGCGGGTTATTCCTTTCTTACCCGCATCTTGGTCGCGGTCACCTGCTCTTCTCCTCTCTGCTGTTCGCTCGGCCTTTTCAGTCCGCGCGACCTCTTCCCCACTGAGCCTTTGCCTCTTTCAAGCCGCTACTGTTCGCGCGGCTTCGTCTGTTTTCTAACCGCTTCTGTTCGCGCGGCTTCTTCTGCTTGCCGGGTTCTATGACTACCTCCGGTCTCACCACTACTCCTGCAGCTCCTTCTCCTCCTCCTCCTTCGGCCTCCGCCTCTTCTAGGCCGTCTGCCTCTGTGGCCACGACGTCAGGTAGTGCCCACGTCGTTACCCAAGGTAAATGGCTGATTGACTCCGGTGCCACCAATCATATGACGGGCAACCCTCATTGCTTCTCCCGTCTTGAGACCCATGACCGCTTACCCCCAGTTCGTGTGGCGGATGGTTCCCCGTCTCCGGTTCATGGGACGGGCATGGTTCAACTCACTCCTTCGCTTTGCTTGGAGGATACCCTCTATGTCCTGAAGTTCCCGTGCAATTTGTTATCAGTTACTACTTTATGCGGCAACTTCAGTGCTCCGTTTTATTCACTCCCACTACTTGTTCTTTTCAGGACCCGAGGACCCAGCGGACGATTGCTACTGGGACTGAGAGCGGCGGCCTCTACTTCCTCGACGATGTTTCAGCTCTTTCTGCCTACTCCTACTCCACCGATCTCCTTCAGTGGCATCTTCGTCTTGGACATCCTCCTCCTCGGCTTATTCGTCAGCTTCTGCCCCACTTACCTCCCACCAGTTCTCCGCTCAACTGTGATGCGTGTCAGCTTGGCAAACATCATCGCTCCTCCTTCCCACCGAAGCAAGGCCGTGGCTCCTCTCGCATTTTTGATCTTATTCATTCTGATGTATGGGGTCCTGCTCCTACCCTCACAGTTGGTCGGGGCAGTTCCTATTTTGTCACTTTTATCGATGATTTTACTCGATGTACCTGGGTGTATCTATTAAAAGATCGCTCTGAACTATTTTCTGTTTGGCAATCTTTTTACTTTATGATTAAGACTCAATTTGCTATTTCTATTAAAGTCTTACGTTCTGATAATGCCTAGGAATATCTGTCTCATGAGTTCTCCGCGTTCTTTCACCAACACGGCATCATTCATCAAACGACTTGTGTTTACACCTCCCAACAGAATGGGGTGGCGGAGCGTAAAAACCGTCACCTGCTTGATGTTGCGCGTACTCTCATGACGCAGATGCACGTCCCTCGCTCCTACTGGGGCTACGCTGTGCTCCTCGCTTGCTATCTCATCAATCGCATTCCCTCCACGGTCCTCCACGGCCGGACTCCCTTCTCCCTTCTCTACCCCCACCAGGAACCTTTTCCTCTTCCTCTCCGTGTATTTGGCTGTACGGCCTTTGTTCACGCTCCCTCCGCTACCCGAGACAAGATTTCCCCCCGTTCCACCAAGTGTGTCTTTTTGGGGTACTCTACCACTCAAAAAGGCTATTGCTGCTTTGACCCCCTTCTCCGCAAGCAGTTTGTCTCCGCAGATGTGACTTTTTTCGAAAATGCTTCCTATTTCTCTCCTTCCTCTTCTCTTCCTTCTCTTCCTTCTGATATCTCCGTTCCTTCCACACCTCTCCACGTTTTCCCACCTTCGTCTCCTCCTCCACCCACTCCTTCCCAGTCCATCTCCCAACCCACCCCTCCACCCTCCTCTCCGCTGCCGTCTCTCTCTAGTCCCGGGCCAGCCTTCTCCGTCACGGACGCTCCGGTCGCTGACGCTCCTGTCGCCGACGCTCCCGATGATCTGGATGTTCCCATTGCCCTTCGCAAAGGGGTGCGGGCGTGTACTCAACACCCGCTCACGGCTGTTGTTTCTTATGATCAGCTGTCTCCTTCTCGCAGGTCTTTTGCCTTGGCTATCTCTGCTACTTCTACTCCCCGTACCTATCAGGAGGCTCTCGCTCTCCCTCATTGGAAGTCTGCCATGGATGAGGAGATGACTACTCTTACTGAACGGGGTACCTGGACTCTGGTTCCTCCTCCCGTGGGCACTGATGTGGTTGGCTGTCGCTGGGTCTTTGTTGTGAAGTTTCGCCCTGATGGCACTGTGGATCGCTACAAAGCCCGGCTGGTGGCCAAGGGCTTTACTCAGACTTATGGCGTTGATTACTTTGATACCTTCTCTCCGGTTGCTCGCCTCAGCACCATCCGGGTTCTCTTTTTTGTGGCTGTTAACCGGGCTTGGGCTATTTCCCAGCTTGATGTGAAGAATGCCTTTCTCTATGGCGATCTTCAGGAGGACGTCTATATGGAGCAACCTCCTGGGTATGTTGCTCAGGGGGAGACACGTGTCTGTCATTTGAAGAAGGCCATTTATGGCCTAAAGCAGAGCCCTCGGGCATGGTTCGAAAAATTTAGTGGTATTGTGGCAACCATCGGCTTTCAAAGGAGTTCGGCCGATCACTCCTTGTTCATTCGCAAAACGGCCTCGGGACTGGTGGTTTTGGCCGTATATGTGGATGATATTCTCCTTACTGGTGATGACCGAGATGGGGTGGACTTGACGAAGAAGCACCTCCGTCAGCACTTGGTCACGAAGGATATGGGCTCCCCAAAATACTTTTGGGGATAGAAATCTCTCGGAAACCTGACTCCTTGGTTCTCTCTCAACGGAAGTATGCCCTTGATCTTCTTCGCGAAGCAGGCTTGACAGGTGCCAAACCAGCTCATCTTCCCATGGCTGTTGGAGAAGACAAAACGTGGACGGATGAATCGCCTCCTCTATCTGATGTCACACGGTACAGACGTTTGGTGGGCAAACTCATCTATCTCACGGTGACTAGACCCGACATCGCCTACGCTGTAGGAAAGGTCAGTCAGTTTATGCAAGCTCCCAGGGAGTGTCATCTTCAGTCCGCCCTGAAGATTTTAGAGTATATCAAAGCAGCACTGGGCAGAGGGTTACTCTTCCAGAAGAATGGCCATTTGAGGGTTGAGGCCTACTCAGATTCAAGTTACGCAGATGACAAAGGCGATCGTAAATCCACGTCAGGATTTTGTACCTTTGTTGGAGGTAATCTCGTGAGTTGGAAGAGCAAGAAACAGTCTGTTGTTTCCAGATCTAGTGCCGAAGCAGAATACCGGAGTATGGCGTCAACTACGTGTGAGTTAAAGTGGT
Source organism: Platanthera guangdongensis (assembly GCA_039583875.1). NCBI lineage: Eukaryota > Viridiplantae > Streptophyta > Magnoliopsida > Asparagales > Orchidaceae > Platanthera > Platanthera guangdongensis. The sequence goes on from CM077159.1 coordinate 185,245,869, forward strand.
TGCGGGCTCTCATGCTTGACCTGGGCGAGGTATATGATTGTCCTCTCCCTATGTTCTGTGACAACAAGGCCGCTATACACATATCCAGGAATCCGGTCTTCCATGAGAGAACGAAGCATATAGAGGTTGACTGTCACTTCATTCGGGAGGAGATTTTGAAGAAACAGATTTGTACTCCTTTTGTCACCTCTGACAAGGAGTTGGCAGATATCTTCACCAAGCCGGTTTCTACTTCCTTCTTCCGCATTTGTGACAAGCTGGGCATGATTGATATCTATGCTCCAGCTTGAGGGGGAGTGTTGAAGTATTAGACCGGGCGGCTTAGCGGTCTGTTCCAGCGGTTTGTTGACCGAGCGGTCTGGCGGTCTCTCTGGTGCCTGGAGACCGGGCGGTCTATCGGTCTACCTCTGCGGCCTGTTCTATCCTGCTGGAGTTGCCGAGCGGTTAGCCCATCTGTCTAACCGCGCGGCCTATGCGGTCTCCATTGTTCTAGCCGCTCAGTACTGTAAATGTTTAGTCCCACATTGTTTGTATACTCTCTTTCTTATCTCCTCCATTCTATATAAGGGAGGCCATACCTTTGTAAATGATATCTTTTTTGGATAATAAAATTTCAGTTATTCAAAAGTTTATTCGGCTTGTTCTCTACTTTTCGCTTCTTTTCTCTACTTTCTAACACCCTGACAGGTCTACAGTAATCTAAGTAACTTGAGTGAACAATAAGTTGGGTTGGGCGGAGTGTTGCGGTCTCAGTTTGTCAGTCAGTGCAGATTGTTTCAGTGCTGACGTTTGCTGTGTGCAGGTCGCGCGGGTAGCTTCAAGGAGCCAGGAGTTTGGCTGTGACTTCGGTCAAGTACTTGGAAGTGTGCGGTCTCTGCGGACTCAGCAGGAGGTCGCTCTGTGGCTTGTCAGTTCTGTTTCAACTTTGCCAGCTTCAATAACCTGTCCGCCGGCTTCAGGCGGGTAGGGGGTGTTCCTCAGTTCAGCCTCAGCAGGAGACGAATAACGGTGTGTCCGCGCGGCCTCGCTGCTTCGGCGGACTCCGTGGCTATTCGGCGGATTGCAGCTAAGTTCGGGCGATCTCAGCGGACTCGGCGACCTCGGCGGACTCCGGTTCTGTCCGCCCGGCTTGTTTTAGTTGCTTGTTTGTTTTCAGCTGTTATACTAGCGAAATCATGTCTCGCTATGTATGCCTCGTGTTGTAAAGAAGTGAATGCATATAAGACCTGCTTGTGCTTCCATTGTTTGTTGGGTATAACCTTTATTCCTTGGTTTTCCGCTGGTTCAACGTGAGAACTGGGTCGTTCCGAAGATATTAATTTGGTGTTTGGGCTATCTTGCTGACCACGTTGAGAAAATTTAACATTGCAAATTGCCCGACGTGCTCCAGATGGACATCAGATTTGTCGAACGTCTCAATTTTGGAGAGCTTGAATCCATGTGGGACTGAATGTGTTAGGGCCTCAGGTGCCAATGGTGAACCGTCGAGAAGAGGACAACGAGCTAAAGCGGCACATTGTCTTGCTTGTTCACGCTCTTCAGCAATCATGCCATGAATTTCTTCGCGAGTGAACCCTTATACTGCAGGCTCAATGTCTGTCACTTCCGGGTCGTTGTGGTTATGCTGAACTTCAGGCTCTCTAAGCAGGCGTACATCGTGGCCTCAGTTGGCTGAGTTGGGGATCGAGCTCCCCTTCAGGAATGTGGTGCTCACGAGCGAAGTGCTCGACTGGAGGGCGATGTAGAGTTGGCTGAGGCAGATTATCTTGCATGCGAGCGGGATTATGAACTCCTGGCTTTCCTTTGTTCTTTCGGAGCATGGGGTGCTCTTCTATCTGGCACGAGCATTCCTCCAATGTTGCGATATGTGCGTTCTCGGTCTCTTCTTTGAGAGGCATATTCACATGTGAGGGGGTTGGGGGAGCTGGATCGACGTGCCTCCTAGGGAATGATCCTTCAATTGTGCGGGTAGGTTTTCTTGCCATTGGCGTCTATCTTCGAGTATCGCTATAATGGGACACTGCCTTTTGAATCGTCTTGAAGTACTGGGAACACTTTCCCACAGACGACGTCAAATTGTTACGGCTCACTCGAGGCTCCTGCAGATCGATCAAAATTACACTACTTTAGCATGAGAGCGGTCAACTGCATAAACAATCAATATAAGTAGAGACGAATGACAAGACAAAAATTTTAACGTGGAAAACCTCGAAAAGGGGTTAAAACCCACATGATCAAATTGGTGCCGACCAAACATCCACTAGTTTTGTGTGTTGTTACAGAGCTTTTAAAGAATGCGAGGGAAACAGATTGCTGCTCGTTACAATTGTTGGGTGGGGGTGCTTAGAAGGTGACAGACCACCACTCACGAAGTTTACTATTGTGGAGGATACTGCGCTCTAGATGCTTTGAGGTCTTCTGCTAGTGCTCAAAGACTGGAGGGGCGCGCTCGACGCATCTTGGTGTATGTGGCCTGTCTACTGCTGAACACAGAAGATTCTAGGGGTGGAATTCTTGTTGCTTACTGCAGGATCGCTGTTGACAAGAGAGTCCAATGCACAAAGCGTACTTGAGAGGTACTTCGTGAACCCCCATTTCTCCCCTTTTCACTCCCCAAATTAGGACCTTTGGGCCTCTTTTATAGATTTCAGGAGGGGCGACCTGGTAAATTTTTCCCGGTAACTACCAGATGGACGAATAAGAACACCCATATTGGAGCACGCAATTTACCATTTTTATGAATATGACGCCATGCTCTCTGGGGGTTTGGACCCAACGGGTGGTCCAAACGCCCGCCCGGCGAGGGGAGGTGCAGCCCGCCCGACGAGGGGAGGTGCAGCCCGACCGGCGGCCGCAGCCGAGAAATTGCACCCCCGGCCGAAGTCGGCCAAAGGGGTGCGACCCTTCGTGCCCCGACGGAGGGCCGGACAACCAAGAGGCCGCTCGATCTGGGCGGCCAAGACGCCGCCCGATCAGGGCGACTAGAGAGGAAGCCCTCCGCATGCTGGCAGAGGACTGGGCGGCCAAAGAGGCCGTCCGATCTGGGCGGCCAAAGAGGCAACCCTCCACATGCATGCTGACGGAGGGCTGAGTGGCCAAGAGACCGCCCGATCTGGGTGGCCGAAGGGTCGCTCGAAGGGCCGGCGTCTGTGGGGCCGCTCAAAGGGCCGACGGCTGTGGGGCCGCTCGGCTCAGGCGGTTTGGCCGAGGCAGTTATGCCACGGTCAACCCCCACTATCAGGTAGTTGCCCAGTAGTGGGGGTTTTTCGATATTCGAAACCCACAAATGGAGGTGCGCCTAGCAGTATTTTACGCGGCCGTATCAAGTATAAATATACAAGTGAACCAGACGTTCTGCTAACTATCATGAATTAGTGAAAGTGTGTGCTTTACGTTTAAGTTTAAAATATCTCATTTAAAACGTCGACTGGCTGGAAGCACCAATATTGCAAACATTGCACTGAATGCCAATTACATTTATTTCGTTAGTGGAACAGTTGAAGAACCTCTTCTGTTGAATGCTCTACCAACTATGATCGACAATTTCGGAAAGTCAAAGCTTCTTTCTGTTTAGATGAGGTCTAGTGGCTACTGGCTAGTATTGGCAAATACTAATACCAGTATTGGTAAAAGCACGCCGCCAACACCCCGCTCCAAACACCCGAGGCAGTTCCAGACCGCCGGGCAGGCCGCTTGGGCGAGACCAGGCCGCCGGCCGTCTCGCCCGCAAGCAGGCCGCCCGGGCGAGACCGGCCCCCGGCCGTCTCGCCCGCGAGCAGGCCGCCTGGGCGAGACCTGCCCCCGGCCGTCTCGCCCGCGAGCAAGCCGCCCGGGCGAGAGCCAGGCCGCGGCGGTCTCGCCCGTGAGCAGACCGCCCGCGCAAGACTGCCCCCCGGCCACCTCGCCTGCCCCTACCTCGGACTCAACAGGCCGGGGCGGGTGCTAGCCAACTTGTCGCACCCTCCCCCAACAAAGGAGCCATTGGGGAGACCAATTTTTCCTCCCCCTAATAGTATATTTTCAAGCTAGAGCCAAAATTGGCCACCGAGAGTGCAAAATCTCCAAAAAGCTTAAAAACACGTTTGCCTTGTTTGGGGCCCGCTCTTCGCGAATACGGGGTTGTACAAAATATATTCGTGAATTTAAAATTAAAGATAAAATTATTAGTATTTCTTTTGATAATGTTACTAATAATACGGTAACAATCGAGTATTTAAAACGAGATTTGAAACCAATATTAAACGAAAAATTTTTTCATACTCATTGCGCATGTCATGTTTTAAATTTAATTGTGCAGGATAGTTTAACATATATGGAACTTTTTATTGATAAAATTCGTATTATGTTAAAATACATTTACAGTTCTAAAAAACGAAAACAAAATTTTAAAAAATTTGTAACTGCACAAGGTCATAAATTTTTAAAATCTGAATTTGATATGCCTATAAGATGGAATTCAACCTAAAAAATATTAAAACGAGCCGTGCGACAAAAAACACAACTAATGAAATTTTATAGTATGTCTGAAATGCACGGTCTTCAAGATTCTGATTGGGATGTGATTGAAAGTTATATGGATTTGCTAGAAGTTTTTTATCGATCAACAACTATTTTATCCGGCGTTTATTATCCGACGAGTCCACTGGTTATCAAAAATTTTGTATTAATTGCAGAAAAATTTAGTGTTTATAAAAAATATGAAAGTTGGCGTCCGTTAATTAAAATAATGGAAGAAAATTTTTAAAATATTATAGAGAAATGTCTGCTATGTTTTCATGCGTCGCGGCTTTAAATCCTTTAATAGGTGTAGATGACGTAGAAAATTTTGTAGAAGAAATAAATAGCAATTTGAATTTAAATCATACATCTATATATTATGATAATGTCAGCGTTTCAAAATTTAATAATGATTTTACCGAATTTTATAATTATTACGATCAGTTATATGGATCACGACCTAGAGAAGAAAGCACACAACATAAAACAAAAGATAGTTTTAAAAATAAAATTTTAGAATGAGCAGCCCGTAAAAAATAAAGAACGTCAAGTACTTTAAATGAATTATGATTATATACGAAAACACAATTTCAAGATTTTATGAGTTCAAATGAAATAGAAAATTTTGATATTTTAGAATGGTGGAAAAATAAAGTTAATACGTATCCTGTTATGGCCTTCATGGCCCGAGATTTACTAACAATTCAAGTAAGTACAGTAGCTTCAGAGTCTACGTTTTCTTTAAGTGACAGAATTCTGAACGAGCGAATGAGCCTCCTGAGCGACGAGTCTTCGGAAATTTGCATATGTTATAAGGACCACCTGGATGCTATGAAGAGGAGACAACACGTTGCATCGATCGAAGATAGCTCGTCCGAGATTGAAGAGGAGCTTAGCGGCCTAAATGAATTTTTAGATTTGAATTTTTTAGATTTGAATATTTTAAATTTTATTATAAATATTTTTGAGGTCATTGTAAATTTGTAATTATTTTTTAAAAAAATAATGCAATTGTTTTTTTTTATTTTGGCCTAAATTAATAATGATAATTTTATTTTAGAAATAAATATTTAATTAAAATAATTATTTATTTATTTAGCCGGGCCAGACCCAGGCCCGGCCTGGGCCTGGCCCGGCCTACAGGGCCTAGACAGGCCTCCTCATGAGGAGGAGGCCTGAGCCCGGCCCGGGCCTGACAAAAACCAGGCCCGGGCCCGGGCTTTTTTGAAAAAGCCCGGTCCTGGCAGGCCCGGGCCCGACCTGGGTCTGCCAGGCCTTATGCCCACCCCTATCTTGCAGCATCCTTCGCTATGGGGCCCTCTCGCCGTTAAGGGCCTACTCGCGTCCCAAAAGGGCGTCTCGCCCACTGCAGAGACCACCCGTCCCGCCTCCTGCGAGTGGACCACGTGGTCCCACTCCCCTATCCAGTACCTTTCGCCAGCTTCTGCTGTTCGCACCTTGAGGGCCTCTCGCGAGCCCGAGGTTGTACACAATCCACGCTCTTTTCGAGATTATTTAAAGCTCGGAAAGAAAGTCCAACTGATGGTCGTGTCATTAAATCGTGTTTGAGGCGTATTTATGAGGGAATCTTTGGTGAGGCCCTCCCCCGAAGCCTATAAATATAGGGTTCCTACCCTGAATGGAGGATGCCCCCTTTTCAAACTTCCTCCTTCCTTGACTCTACCGCAATCAGGTCTCACAGCCAGAACTGTTGAGGCCAAAATTTGACTTCAACGAAAGTTCGAAAATATGGGCGTAGCCAACACCTACTCGTCCCAAGCTCTGACCTTCGACTGGTTGTGAAGGACTAGAAACCGACCCAAAGACTCAGCAGGGAGGTCCCACTGCTTACCCGGAAGATCTCTGACCGCTTCCCCTCCAAAGCTAAAAGCTGGGCTTGGAGCTTCTCAGAAAGCACAAAAAAACTCTTCAAATCCCGGGGAAAAAGTGCTTCTGAAGAACTCCTATGGGCCTATTTATAGTTTTCTGAGTTTGAACTGCTAATAACCAAACTGAACCGACTTGAAATTACCAAAATACCCCTTGTTTGGTCTGGCAACAACCAAACTCCTCTGTTCTGAAGAGTTATATGTAGACCACCAAGGGTAAAAGGGTAAAAATACCCGGGGTAGAAGAGTAAAATCCCCCATGGGTATAAAATTATCAAAACGACCTTCTTTCTATATGGCGAGTAGGGAAGCACACAGAGGCGAGCCGAGCCCTCCTGGCCGTCTCGCAGGCATCCTTCGCTATGGGGCCCTCTCGCCGTTAAGGGCCTACTCGCGTCCCAAAAGGGCGTCTCGCCCACTGCGGAGACCACTCGTCCCGCCTCCTGCGAGTGGACCACTTGGTCTCACTCGCCTATCCAGTACCTCTCGTCAGCTTCTGTTGTTCGCACCTTGAGGGCCTCTCGTGAGCCCGCGGTTATATATGCATGCCTTCAGAACACTACCTGGTCAAAACATCTACATGTTTTATGTTTGCGACTTTCAGTTGTCCCGAATCTTTAACTGATGGTAGCCCGACCTCAAATCTAACTTGGAAAAAGTACACGAGCTCGCCAACTGGTCGAACAAATCATCAAACCTAGGAATCAGGTATTTGTTCTTTACTATCAGCTTGTTCAACTCATGGTAGTCTATGCAGTCTCAGACTACCATCCTTATTCTTCACGAAAAGTACTGAAGCACTCCAAGGTGAAGTACTGGGACGTATAAAACCCAAATCAAGCAACTCCTGCAACTGGCTCTTCAACTCCGCTAGTTCCCTTGGAGCCATCTAGTAGGAGTATTTGGCTACCGGTGTAGCCCCAGGCTGCAAATCTATCAGGAACTTAATCTTTCTATCTGGAGGGGCACCAGGGAGATCTTCCGGGAAAACATCGGGGAAATTCTGCACCACTGGTACCTCTAATAAGTCAGTCTTAGCCTCCGCGTTCATCAGTACTACAAAGGTTTCACAACCCTTACTGATGCACCTTCTAGCTTGGACTGCGGAGATGATCATCTTTACTACTCCCTTCAAGCCCTGAAAAGAAAATACAGTCTGGTTGGGGCCCTCAAACTGAATCTGCTTCGCCCTACAATTAATCGTGGCGTTGACTGCCGAAAGCCAGTCCATTTCAAAGATTAGGTCGAATCCTGCAATAGGTAGCTGCAAAGCTTCCACGATAATCTCGGTGTCACCAAACTGCACTGGTACTATGCACTTATCTCTGGTCCGCAGAAGGGATCCATTCGACATCATGACTTCCAGTGGTACTGTCTCTGGAAAGACTTCTAAATTCAGTTTACGTACTAGAGATTCTGCGATAAACGAGTGCGAGGCGCCCGTATCAAACAGAATCTTGGAAAGTAAATTACAAATCATAAGGATGCCTACATGAATGATTTTCAAAAAGAAAAGAGTGTCACTACGGAGGATTAAATAAACTTGTTAAGCAAAGTAAACACTTACATGTCACTACATCCTCCTGATCCTTTGCCTCTGCTGACCAAGCCCATAAGCTCTGGACTGCACCAAATCTCGACCCTACTGTGCTCTTCCATCAGTAATCATCAAAGCTTTGCCCTTGTCTACTCTGCTTGGGCCACCAACCTCGTACTTCGACTGCAGGAACAAATTACATTTGTCATTTACAGTAATTTCATAAATGTACAAAAATACAATTAGGTTTTGATTACCTGATTCGAACCAACTTCCTGACAGTAGCGAGCTATGTGTCCAGGTTGACGACACTTGTAACACACGCCCGCGCTGGCCAAACACTCTCCTGGATGGCGACGCTGACAGTTGGGACAAGGGGGGTAGTCCTTGCTCCTGTCTCCAGACTGACCATTCTTCCTCGCATCAGGCTTCTGCTTCTTGTTCCAGTTCTTCCCCTGGTCATTTCTGCTCTGTTGCGGCTGATGCGAATCCTGAGATCGCTTCATATCGAAACCGCTTCGCCTCTGAACTTTCTGATGATCAGCCTCCAGCCTGCGAGCCGTATCCACTAAGCTCCTGTAGTCAGCATTGACCATGGTCATCATCGGCTGCCTCAACGAGTCACGCAAACCATCCACAAAACGGCTGCACTTCTCAGCCTGGTCTCCCTGCATTATGCCCTCAAATCGAGCCAGATGGGTAAGCTCTCGCTCGTACTCAGCAACAATCATGTCCCCCTGAAAAAGCCTAAGGTATTTCTCCTGGAGGCCTCGTCGTGCGGAAGGAGGCACGAACCAACTTGCAATGGCTCTAGAAAATTCGCCCCACGTAAACATATCTGACGTACGACCTGGCGAAAAAATATGGTCATACTATTTAAAAAGAACACATCACTTCAAAAATAAGAAGAAATTTTCATAACATTTTACCTGCAGGATCATCTGCCCGGTACTTGTCCCACCAAACCTTTGCCTCACCTCGGAGGAGGAAAACTGCCAGAGGAACCTTCTTGTTCTCTGGGCACTCCAAAACATCCAACAGGTCTCTGGTGTTTGTTATCCAATCATCTATATCTATCGGTGTCTCATCCCCACTATAGTTCAAGGGTTGGAGCTCTCTAAAGTTCCTCAAATAGCGCTCCAGGGTCATCTCCACGGGTGCTGGGGCAGGAGCTGGTGCAGGGGCTGGTACTTGTACTGGAGCTGGAAACCCTGCAGCCAGTCCTCGCTGAAACTCCATCAAAGCAACAGTGACCGCCTTGGCAATCTGAGACGTTATGTCAGTGCCCTCTGGAGCTACTAGAACTGGGGGTACCTGTGGCACGACAGCGTCTCCCATAGTCGCGTTAGGAACATGGTCCTAACGAGAAGATTCACCCGGTTCACTGACTCGTGGTGCCTGATAGAACATATAAAAGAAATCTGGTTATTTATCAAGCATTTGCGAAATCTTGCTTAGCAATTTTATTTCGTACTCTTGCAAAAACTAGGGCTTAAGCGCAACTTAAATACTCTACTAACAAGAGTTTACTCATACACATTCCTATGGCTCTGTGAATCTTTCTTGGGTCCAGGGATCCTAAACCTGGCTCTGATACCAATTTGTAATACCCCTTCTCAGTTTTACAATAATCAGCCATCCGGCTGGGTCAGCGATATAAAAAGAACTAGGAAACAATATCAAAACTAGTATACAACAGGTATAAAGTAGAAGCTACTAAAAATTTTAAAACTCACAACGGAAGCTAAGAAAGTAAACTAAGGGTAACCACGTACCTGATATCTGGATTCACAGTGTCACTAAACATGAAAAGAATTGAAAAGACTGGAAATCTGTAATAATATCATAAGTCTGATACATGACATATAAAATATTAACAAGGTACATTGCCCACAACTACAACTATATGCTGAAAGTAAAGAAGAACTGAATGAGAAAACACTACAAATTGACGCCACCAAATGCTCATCCTAGGCGTAGTTTCTCACCTGGGTCACCTGTAAAAAAATTGCCCACGAGGGGTCAGAGTAAAAAAAATAATTCCTCCTTGTGACACTAAAAATATTTTCTCATATGATGAACGCATGCCTTTAGAAAATAGTTTCGTGCATTAAAAACATTTATGTTATATGTTATGCATGCCTTCAGAACACTACCTGGTCAAAACATCTACCTGTTCTATGTTTGCGACTTTCAGTTCACTAACCCAAGTCTCGACGTTCACTAACTAGTGTACGGTCTCACGTCAGGTCTATACTTGAGTTCTAGGTGACTTCTAGCTTGCACCTCTACTTGGAAGGCTCTATGCAGAGTAGCTCCTAACACGCATCTGAAACTGACGACCCGAGACCATCTGACGCACTCAATTGTTCTAGTGTCACGCGGACACGATCTCGAATCTACTAACTGTCTCAAGGGGAGCAAACTCCCACGACTGTATTGCTCATAGGGTACCATATGACTTATGAGAAAGGTAGTGCGCCTCTACCTAGCACGAAAAGTCTTATGTGTGCTGACTGACCTTTTCGGTCTGATGCCACTCTGCTTGGGATATCTCTTTGGTGGACTACTGAGCGACCATTGACTTTCATGTGGTCGAGTAGAAGGGACAATCACGCCCTTGGGTTGGACAAATTCCAAGCTCACGTACACGGGTAAAGGTTTCGTACCTAACATTATCAATCCTGATCTGGCTACTTGGGTCTCGGAGAAGGGTGTCATTCTACACATTTTCCGCGACCGTTTTCCTATCACCACATCTTTCTATGCATGGTCATGATACTTGTACAAAACCTACACATGCGTATACAAAAATCTATTGCTTGTTATGTCTAACTAACATGAATTAGGTTTTCTTACAGTGGTGCTGCGGCGCTCGTACACTGGGCGCGACGACATTTGCTTTTCCCAAGGAATTCCGACTGCTAGGAACTTTCAGAATTTTGTCCCGAGGCCACCAAAATCCTGCAATCCAAAACAACCCTACTTTAACATAATTTCCCTTTAGGGTTTTTGTTGGAAAAAATTCCAATAACGCTAGGGTAACCCAAAATCAACGGATAACCTAGGGTATTACCTTTACGAGGGAGTGATTTAAACTCTCAATGTGCCCAACTCAAAATTTGTGATGGATTCTGTACTCCAAAACCTATATAGGGCAAAAGGATGAAAACCTAGGTTATATTAACTTCCAAAACGAAGAATTTCCATGAAGGAATAGAGATAAAGGAGAAATAAACTCACCGGAAACGAACGATTTCAAGTTCCACCGGTTAGGGTTGAATCCGGCTCTTGCACGGCCAAGGAAGGAAAATGAATACCCACCGGCGCTCGTAGAGGGAGGAGGATAAATCGGAGAGGAATTCTAGAGGGGGATCAGCCGCCGGCTAGGGTAGCGGGATGCGTCGGGCTCGGCGTCGCTGCGTGCGGAAACAACGAAAGGCGAGAGGCTGCAATTTTTCTTACCCGTGAGAATGAGGGCATACAGGAAATAATAGCTTGCGGTTTGGCTAAATCCCGTGAGAAAGACAGTTGCAGGATTTTACTTTCAAGCCTTGCCGTTTTGATAACAGGGGGGGGGGCTTAAACTGCTATTGGCACCTCATAAGCTATTTTTTTAAAATTCTTACTAAACGCAACCCATACCACACTAACTCCTTTGAACTAAATGATTTCTTGCCGCGCTTCGATACTAAGATTTAAAATGTGTTACACTATCATTATGACTAGCACACTTCTCAAATCAACGGACGCGAACTTTAGGAATAGTAACATTGTACCTTGACGCCGCACTGTCTCGATCAAAATCCGTCGCAAGTCGACCCTACAATTAAATTTTCGCGTCAAATTTACGGATGTTACAGACCATTCGTGCCCCGACGGAGGGCCGGACAACCAAGAGGCCGCTCGATCTGGGCGGCCAAGAGGCCGCCCGATCAGGGCGACTAGAGAGGAAGCCCTCCGTATGCTGGCAAAGGACTGGGCGGCAAAGAGGCCGCCCGATCTGGGCGGCCAAAGAGGCCGCCCGATCTGGGCAGCCAAAGAGGCAGCCCTCCACATGCATGCCGACGAAGAGCTGGGTGGCCAAGAGACCGCCCGATCTGGGTGGCCGAAGGGTCGCTCGAAGGGCCGGCGTCTGTGGGGCCGCTCAAAGGGCCGACGGCTGTGGGGCCGCTCGGCTCAGGCGGTTTGGCCGAGGCAGTTATGCCACAGTCAACCCCCACTATCAGGTAGTTGCCCAGTAGTGGGGGTTTTTCGATATTCGAAACCCACAAATGGAGGTGCGCCTAGCAGTATTTTACGCGGCCGTATCAAGTATAAATATACAAGTGAACCAGACGTTCTGCTAACTATCTTGAATTAGTGAAAGTGTGCGCTTTACGTTTAAGTTTAAAATACCTCATTTAAAACATCGACTGGCTGGAAGCACCAATATTGCAAACATTGCACTGAATGCCAATTACATTTATTTCGTTAGTGGAACAGTTGAAGAACCTCTTCTGTTGAATGCTCTACCAACTATGATCGACAATTTTGGAAAGTCAAAGCTTCTTTCTGTTTAGATGAGGTCTAGTGACTACTGGCCAGTATTGGCAAATACTAATTCTCATTACCAAACCTCTTTCTCAATTGACTCATTTTTCTCTCTTTCTCATCCGTTGGGATGCCATTTGTGCATGCAAGTTTATGACTTTGTTTGGGACGGTTGTGGCTACAAAAAAAAGCTATGGTGGAAAGTTTATGACTTTGTTTGGGACGGTTGTGGCTACAATAAAAAGCTATGGTGGAAAATTAGTGATGGCAACTAAACTAGTGTTGACATTAGAGCTGTTGGAAAATACAGTGGTCAGAAATGCAGTAGGAGAAAAAGAGATGTTAAACTAGAGGCAAAGAAGCATGAAAGCACACACAAAAATCATTTTAGCTTTTCCCCAAAAAATTCATGAAAACACCTTTTTAACACAAGTAATGAAACCTGAAAAAATTGTACCCATTTGTATGCATTGAAAAGCTCTTTATAAGTGCATAAAGAGATAGCTGAGTAGAGAGCAGTCACAACACTAAACACGGCAGACCTAAAATAGGCTATTGGTGACCTCATAGACCCAAAATGTCACCCACCGACAGCCACAACAATCTTCCACGGTCAGTAAAGTTCTATTCATCTCAGGCTGAACCAAAACAATCACCAGTTGGGGCTCAAACTGACTCCTATTTGCATGTTTTCGGTGTCATTGCAATTATATGGTTGACCTGGCTGCATTCACTCCCCTTCAGGCACTTCAAAATTTTATAGGTAGCAAATAACATATATTTACACGCGTTTACAAAAATATACAAATAACTCTAAATATTAACATACATTTTGCAAGACCATCACATAAGAGCAGATTTATATGACCAACATAATAAGAGAGAATGAAATTAAGACACCACACGTACTGACAGTTACTGCTGAGAGATGGCATTCTTATTTATTACATGTATCTAGAGATAGCCTAGTAAGGTTGTAACAGAGCAGAGTTTAAAAATTGACCGACTTCTCCAACTTGTATAACTTGGGGTCATTCATCCGAAATAAACATTGATTTGAAATTTTGAAGAAGAAAAATAGCAGCAGCTATCACTGAAGAATGACTATACCATCCCATCCCTCACAAGCTCCTCCAAACCATTTCTAAGCCTTTCTGCAGCCACTTCACAATCAGCCTCCTTCAGCCCACCAAATGAGATCCTGATGTACCCGGCTCCTCCACTCGCACTCCCCGGTATCACCACCACCCCGTGTTTTCTTAGAAGCCATCGAACGACCTCAAAATCATCGGAATATTTCTCTGGGAGTTTCGCCCAAAGGTAGATGGCGCCCTCGCCGCCTTTAACGGACTCTTCTCCAAGAGGCAAAAGAGCTCTCTTCAGCAACTCCCTGTTCCTTACAAGGTCCTGAACTCTCTCCCTTATCCATTCTGGTCCCACCTCCAGGGAATAAAGGGCCAAATGCTGCCCTATAATGGAAGGACAGATGGGTATGTTATCTTGTACTTTGAGGAGCTGTGCGCGGAAGCCTTCTACCTCTGTGGGGTATGCTATCTGCAGTTTAGTGTAATTTTAAGCTATCAAATACGAAGAGTCATTTGCTGGGACCTCCCCTCTAATTCTGCATAATTACAGGGGCCTCCCTTGTATCCTTCAAATTAGCAAAAACCTCTTATCTACCTTTCAAAATTAGCAAACCGCCTCTCCAAGTTTACATTGCTAGCGCACACATCCTAACAAAAACACGGGATAGGCCTTCCAATTCCTTTGTTCATCATGCATGTTAATAATATAAACTTAGAGGGGAGGTTTTGATAATTTTGAAACATAGAGTAGAGACTCATATATATTATAGAAAATTAAGAAGGAAGTTTTTTGTAATTATCCTAAACAATAATAGTAATGTAGGGCTAAAAGGCGACATGGATAATTGTTGTTCAAAAACATTTATGACAACATAAGCAAATTGAAAAAGAATATTCATAAAGCCGACACTAAATACTTAAGATAAACTATTGTTATTGATGCATGAAGTGATGGAATATGTGACGAATAATTATTTGGATTCTAAAATGTAGGATACAAAATTCTCAACTTAGGCAATCTTCCAAGCAATGGAACTCAATATGCATACCGTAATAGAATAAGAACACCACAAGGAAGAAATTACAAGGGTAAGAGAAGGTAAAAGTTTAACTCACATATCCCACACGCCATCCCATCATTCCATAGGCTTTAGAGAATGAAAAAATATTTACTATGTGGTTATCCTCTATGCAAGAATGCTCCAATCCATCATACATGAAGTACCTGTGTTTGAAATGATATAATCCCAAGCAATCACAAGTAATGAAGGGAAGAGTAAATAGAGATGTTGTAATTACAAAAACAAAGGAGAGAGCTGTATCCTGAAGATTATAGCATTATCAACCAAATAACCGTCGTCTCCACATATGTGGAGGTAAGAAGTCGAACAAACATCAACCTTTTACAGGATTTTTCAGTAGAAGAGCCCTTTACAGATCAAGGGATGAGAGAAATGATTTTTTTAATTTTTCTACGCCATAAAATAAAAGAAAATAAATTAACAAAAAAATAGACGGATTTGCAATATTTTGTAAATGCTTTTTTGAATGCAAATTTTATTCGACTTGGAGATCTCGAAGTAATTCCAACTATATCGCTTCAGAACAGAAGACTTTACCATCAAATTTACTATTACATTAGAAGACACAAAGAAAGGTCGGATTAGCAAAGCCAATAATTTTTTTCTTTTTTGGTTTAAAAAGATAATGAAGATGATGAGATGACCAGCCTTTAATTAAGGTGGCGTTTGGGGCGGCTAATTGCCTGCTGTGCGGTGAAAACGCAACGGAATTTTCGGCATAAGCTGTGTTTGGAGAGGCTGATCTTAAAAACTCCATTTTTAAATTTCCACGCTTTAATACCTAAGCCGAACTGCCCGATTTTTCTGCGTTCCTCCAAAACTGCGACAGCTACGGTGGGAACTCCTTCCCGATTCCCTTCCGCGCTACCCCCGACCAACCGGAACCTAGGTTTTCCATTTCCGACAGCACACCGCCGGCGCCTCTTCTCCTCACGCAGCACACCGCCGGCCACCGACGACCGACGACCGACGACCGGAGAATCTCCAGATTTTCCCGTCCACAAAGAAGACCGGCGAATCTCCAGCGCTTCCCGTCCACGAAGAAGACCGACGAATCGCTCGTGCTCTCCCTTGCACCGGCGGTTCTTTCGCTGAGGTATACTCCTCCCTTCATCTCCATTGCAAATTTTTAGGGTATGTTTTTTGGATGGGGTTGTAATGTTTATGTGCTGTTTAGGTTGTACTCCCGTCTACGAAGAAGACCGGCGAATCTCCAGTGTTTCCCGTCCACGAAAAAGACCGGCGAATCGCTCCTGCTCTCCCTTGCACCGGCGGTTCTTTCGCTAAGGTATACTCCTCCCTTCATCTCTATTGCAAATTTTTAGGGTATGTTTTTTGGATGGGGTTGTAATGTTTGTGTTTTTGTATGTTTGATGAGTGTGTGTGTTTGTTTAATGTGTGTTGAGTGCGTGTGTGTTAAGTGTGTGTTGTGTGTGTTGAATGTGTGTGATGAATGTGTGTGATGAATGTGTGTGTTGAGTGTGTGTGATGATGTGTGTTTTATATGTGTGTATGTGTTGTTGTGTGTGTATGTGTTGTACCGGAAGTGGTAGCTGATGAAGACTTCAATCTAACAAGCTTCCAGATGCGACAATTTCTCTTCAGGAACACCAAGAGCTTCATTGAACAATTCTTCCAATTTTAAACAAAAAGACATTCTGGGCCGCTCCCACGATGAATCCACCGAGAAACACTACAGAGAGAATGGAGAAGAGCGACGGTAGAAAATCTAACCCTATGATACGGCGAAAAGCGGCGAGAATCCCAGGAGAAAGGGAAAAGCGTGCTTCCTATTGTCAATTCCTATGAACATTACAAAT
>CM077159.1:185262811-185408845 GCA_039583875.1 Platanthera guangdongensis
GTGTGTATTTGACAACTACCTGGTCCATAACCCACTCACAACCATCTCTAACCCCGTGTCAAACATCCCCACCAATACCATAATTCTATATTTTCCATATGTTTAATTAGAATTATATATATAACGTTCAAATTTCAATCATAAAAACCACAGATTTAATCACTTATGTTTTTAAAAATAAACTAACTTAATTTAATTGCTTGCTAAATTAATATAATTATAAATGGCAAAGTTAATCGACCATCTAATCTACTAAATATAAAAAAAATATTATAATTAATTATAAGACATGCAAGAAGGCCTTTAAATCAAGGCTCCTCTTGGGGAAACTTTTATTTTCACTGCTCAAATGGTTAAATATGATTAATTTGTACGGTTGTAATCGTTTGCCCGGTGAAAATAAATCCCCAAACGGAGCCCAAATTTCTCTAAAGCAAAAAAAGAGAGAGAGAGCCTCAACTGATATTTTTTTTTATAAAATAAATAGTTTGCATGCCTATCTTTCTCTCTTCACAATGGTAGGAGCTCAAGACAACTATGACTTATTCATGTGTGATTACAATGAATTTAATAATATAATTTTCAAAACTATACATATAGAATAATTAATGACCTCTTGCATTTATTTTTCTATTCTCTTACAAAACACATTTAATATTTCTAAAGTGGTTAAATAAATAACTAATTCGTCTGAAGAAAAGAAAAAGAGAAATTTAAATAAAATTAAGACCGAGAATTAAATGAAAAAAGAAGAGATTTCTATGGAACGTCTCTTTTTTTCACGATTTCTAAATCTCTGATGATTATGACATCTATGGTGGAATAGGTGATGCCATAGAGATTATAATTTTCATTATACATACATACATATACATATACACACACGCGAACACAAAACACACACACACATGTGTGTGTGTAGAACATTCTAGAATGACCTAAAAAAAATTTTATGGTTGTGTCAATATTGCCTATGAGCATTTATCATGTGCTTGTTGTCACACTATCTAGCATATGAGCAAAGTTCATGTGCTTGTCATCACACTATCAACACTTTGTCACTATGGCTCTGTTTGGGAGGACTTATTTTCACCGGTCAAGCGGTTACGACCGCGTGAACCGGATCATAATTAAGGTCCGGTTCATGCGGTCGTAACCGCTTGACTGATGAAAATAAGTCGTCCCAAATGAAGCCTATATCTCATGATTGAGAGAACAAGTCAGTGATACATACTATGTGCCCTTGAGAAGTATTGTAGCTATAGAAACACATAATTAACTCGAAGAGGGAAAAAACATATGATCTCACCAAAATAAACAAGGAAATTGATAAAATAAAGATTGTACATCATTTACATGTATCTTTAGGAAACAGTAAGCTTCTGTTTGGCACGGAGGTGATGATCGTAAACACAGTGGTTAAGAATTATCGTTTAAGAACGCTTGACTTGACCTATGGATCAAACTCCATCCATTTTTGTGCTTAAAATTATGTTATTTGAAACACATATTCATGACGACGTAGCTTTTGTCCAAACTCACCGGAACAAAAGTGCGTGCCAAATGAACGATGTTTCATAACCACCGTGTTCACCACCATTCACCGCAGTATCAAAAGAATCCCGAGAAAGAGAGAGAACTGTGCACAAAAAAAAAGATATATGTTGCCTGTTTTTAAATTATTTTGCAGGCAATTCTACACACTGGATGGCCTTGTCGAATAATCGAGCCCTGATCGCCAAATACTCGGGCCACGTGACGGATCGGTACATCGGGCTTTGACCCGCTTTGATTAATCTTCGAATCGGGCCAACCTTGACGTGCCCAGGAGGGCCGATAATGTATGCCACCGAGATCCGGTGCTCGGCAGCGTTGACAACGGCACGGTGCCTCACGCTTCTAAACTGTCCGTTCGAGAGAATCTGAAGGAGATCACCGACGTGGATAACAAGGGCACCGGCAAGTGGCGGTACCGCCACCCATCGGGCCGGGCCCGACCCGTTCTCTCCGCGTAGGATTTGGAGGCCGCGGGTGCCGCCGTTCTGGTGGAGCACGGTGAGGAGGCCTGAGTCGGTATGGGGAGCCATGCCCATCGCCTTCTCCGGCTCTGGACACGGAGGGTACGAGTTGAGCTGGAGCGCGTCGACGGCCAGGATCATCTCCTTCATAAGCCCGGCCCGATCCGTCATCTCATCATCTAGGCCCATGGAATGCAGCATCAGGTTCAGCAGCTTCTCAGCCACTCTCTTCATCCACCTCTTATATTTCTCCGTCACCTCGCTGCCAGCCAATCATAATAATCTATTAATTAGAATTGAAAATCACTTTCAATTAAATTTAATCTACAATTTTAATTCCTAAACATAAATTGTACAAAAATCATAATTAATTTAATTTCGGGAATCTCAAAGCAACATATATACCAGAACAAAGAGTGGTCATGGGACCAGATATTGCCGGAGACGTCCAAGGGTCGCCGGCGAGGGTGAAACCCTCAGACCACATGAGTTTGGGGAAGAAGGAAGAGAGAGGAGGCCGGCCATAGCCCGAGAGGAAGCCGGGAAGACGGGCGGCGAGGAGTTTCCGGTGGAGGGGGAGGGAGAAGAGGCGCCGGGCCTGAGCTTCGACATCGCGGAGGAGGTCGGAGGGGACGCCGTGGCCGTGGCGTAGAAGACGCCGAAGGAGCGGCAGGCGGCGCCGACGAGTGAGGCGGCGGATGGCTGAAATGTCGATGACGGGGATGGAGTCGACGGCGTCCGGTGCGGAGACGGGTGGTCGTGGAGGAAGGAGGAGGGCCAGGAGTAGGAGTCGGGGACTTGGTCGGCGGAGTGGAGATCGAAGGCGTCGTGGGAGAGAGTAGGCATGCTTTTTTTAATTTGGCGGGTGGTTGCCGGAGGGCTGCAGTGGTGGTGGCCGGTGGTGGTTGTGCTAAATATATATAGAGGAGTGGACGTGGGTAGAGTGACCGAGAGTTAGTTTGGCTCCTCTAAATATATAATTTTTATTATTCTAATTAATTAATTACACCTGACTCAGGTAATAATACCGTAATATATGCATTTCTATTTTCTAAGGTAATTAAATTTGAAGTCTTTGGGCCATTCAGGCCGCTCTGCTGCGCTGGATACAGTATGCCTTTTTTTCCAACCGTAAAAAAAATAACTAGAATGGATGATGCGTCTTCGTCCCCAGTTGGGTCTCGGAGCTTGGTGCCGTCTGTGCCGTCTGTGCCGTCGGCATCACCTAGGGAGGGCAACAGATGGGCGAACTTGGTTGATGAAGAGGGCCGCGCCACGTCCGCTGGTATGTATCCACCCGATCACTCAATGAGGGATGTGGAGCGGGTTGGTGGGCAAGGCAAAAGAGAGACAACGGGGTGGGGGATTCTCTACTCATGATGCTGCTACTTGTCAAGACATGCACTGCACACAAGATGTTTGTGGATATGCCGCCTCTAACTTTGCTTGGGCAAATCCCAACCGGACTAAGACTAAAGGTAAGTATGATCCTTTTACCTTACGGAGAGCATTCCGGATTTCTGTTCTGATGGCAGCACTGTCCAAATGGACGTGGATCTGGTTCACCAAGTCATGGGCTGTTTCGAGTCCGCTCTTGTGGGGAAATTGCTGGGACGGAGACTCCAATTCTTCTACATGCTCGTGGAGTTGACATGGCAATGACAACCTTATGGAGAATTTCAACGGATAATGCTGAGCAATGATGTTTTCACTTGCATGTTCCAATCCGCCGAGGCTCGGATGGTGTCTTGATGGGCGGACCGTGGTACGTTAACGACTTTATTATTGGTTTGGATGTGTGGTCGTCGGCCTTCTGACCGTCCTCGCTCACATGTTTGTCCTCCCCCTATGAGTTCGCATAACCGACCTACCTCTTATTTATCAGGATAACAAAAATCGTGGCCGTATTGCGGCAATGATTGGTGCCCCTCTCTGGATCGATGCAGTGACAAGCCGCTGGGAGCGGGCGGAATTTGCTTGAGTTTGCGTCAAGGCGGACTTCTCAAAACCCCTCCCCGCGGGTGTGTGGATCAATGGACCGTTTAGTCGGTTCTTTCCAAAAAGTTGAATACGAGGGAATTGCTTCTATTTACTTCAAGTGCGGATGCGCCAGACACAAGGTGGATGGTGTCCGCTATATCCCCCGAACAGGGCCACGCCTCCTGCACCTGCTCCCAAACGCCCCGCCGACGCCATGGTGCAGACTCAAGCTCGTTCGGCTCACCCTGGCAAGTCCCAGGCAGATGATCCCTCGGGCAAGGGCAAGGCCCCAGTGGATGAGCTTCCTTCAACCCTTTCGCCTGACCCGTTGAAGGAATAACACAATTACGAACCATGGCTTATTGCTCGGCGGCGACAGCGAAATAAGGGAAAGGTGGAGTCTACATTGCCCCCACTGTTGATCAACCAGGTCCGATGGCTCCGAAAAATGCTGCATGTACCCCGCCACCGCCCAAAACTGCTACGCGATCGCCCTGCTTTGACTCCAAGCAGCTCTCAGGTGGAGTGTTTGGTGCCACTGGTGATGCCGTCGGGCCCAGCTGGTGGTGAGGATTGGTGGAATAAACCAATTCCAGCCAAAGTTCTAGAACAAAAGCGGCTAAAATCGGCGAGAGATGACCTCAATTTCGACGGCGGGGACGTGTCCTCTTCAAGCGTCCATGACGAGCCTCATCTTGTGGAATTGTAGGGGAGCTCAGAAGAAGGAGGTTGGGCATCTTCTCCACGATCTTATTTTGCGGTGGGGGATTTCTTATGCGGGTTTGTCTGAGATGATGGTGGAAGATCTCTCCCGGAGTGATGTGGACCGTTGGCGGGCCGGAATTGAGATTTTGTGCATCATCCATCGGCGGGCAGGTCGGGGGTATTGCAGTGCTGTGACGGAGTGACGTTGTGCAGTTTGTGCCGGTCTCTCTCTCATGGCAATGCGTTATTGGGGATGTTATCTTCCCTGATAAGCGATGCTGGCGGGTGGTGTTCGTTTATGCGAATAAGGATGCGTATGTTCGATGACAATTGTGGTCTTTGTTGGAACAGTTTGCGACCCCGGATCTCCCGATGATTGTTGGGAGCGACTTCAACTGCCTTTTGCGGCCAGAGGAGCGTCAAAGCAGTTGGTTCTTTGTTTATTCACATGGGTCTTTGGAGATGGATGCGGTTGTGGCAGAGCTGGATCTTTAGGAGTTGGGCTTCACGGGCCCGACCTTTACTTGGTGTAACAACTAGCCCAGGCTTGGGCGTGTTCTGGGGCATTTGGATCGGGTTTTTGTTAATTCGGTGGGACTAGACGCTATTCCCTTGGGTTCCGTGCGACACTTGCCCCGTGTTGGCTCTGATCACTGTCCTCTCCTGCTGGCTTTGGGGCAAGTGCAAGCTGCTAGGCAGGATCCTGGTTGAAGGCGGATGTCGGTGATAGTGCCA
This sequence comes from Platanthera guangdongensis, assembly GCA_039583875.1. Lineage (NCBI taxonomy): Eukaryota > Viridiplantae > Streptophyta > Magnoliopsida > Asparagales > Orchidaceae > Platanthera > Platanthera guangdongensis. The sequence goes on from CM077159.1 coordinate 185,268,250, forward strand.
AGGTCCTGTAGCGAAAGTGCCATCATACCCTTCAAGCCCTTTTCTTTTGGAGCAAGAACAAGCTTCAGGATCTGGGTGCTCCAAAGGAGATTCTGGAGGCGGAGATTGTGGAGCTCCAGCGGTTGGAGAGCTTGGATGGTGTAATCTCTGAGGAGCAGACTCAAACTCTCATTGTGGCGGTTAAAGAGCTCTTGAGCATTCATGCTAGGTTGGACACTTGGTGGAAACATCATCCTAAGGTGCAATGGATCAACGAGGGTGATGCGAATACCCACTATTTCCACTCCATCGCCTCCTCTCATCGGCGAGGCAATCAGATTTTGCAGGTGGAGCTTGAGAACGACAGCCTTGTTGACGATCCAGAGGGCATCGAGGCGGCATTCTTGGACTGATCGGAGTGGGATCGCGATTCTTGGACGGAGTGGGTGCTTGCGATGTTGTTGGTGGGTGGCCGCTCCTCCTTCCTCTCGACAGCTTGATGGAGGGGCGGGCTCCCTATTGCTGACGAAGGTCTCTGAGGAGGAGATTTGGGGCGCCATCATGGCCATGAAGGCTAACCGTGCTCCGGGCCTAGATGGTATTACTTCCTCTTTTTTGTCCACTTCTGGCCCATTATACATACTTCTGTTTGTAGGGCCATTGGCGACTTCTTTGCTCTTGGTCATATGCCCAGTATGTGGAATGTGACACTGGTGGTACTCATTCTGAAGTGCCTAATGCGTCTCAGCTGGATCAGTTCCGTCCCATCAGTCTGTGCCAGACCATCTATAAGGTGGCGACGAAGATTATTGTGGACCGTATGAAGGGGCTCCTACCCTCGCTCATCTTTGAGGAGCAGGGTGCCTTTGTTCCCGGGCGCTCTATTTCCCATCAGTGCTTCATCGCCCAGGAGGTGATGCACAAGCTGACGATCTCGACCTCAGTGACCGGGTTCTTCGCTATGAAGGTCGACATGGAGTAGGCCTACGACAAGATGTCGTGGGAGAAGCTGCATACGGCAGGTTCTGGCCATGTTTGGATTTTCGGTGGAATTTGCTAGATGGATTCTGCAGTGTGTGGAGGGCCGCAGTTTGCATTGCTCCTCAACAGGCGTCGTACGAGGTGGATCGAGGTGAGTTGTGGCTTCCGGCAGGGATGCCCCCTCTCCCCTTAACTGTTCATTCTGTGCTCGGAGCTGCTCTCGCTTGCCTTCAATCAGCGGGGGAACTCTTTGGGCGTTATGGTTGCAGCTTCTGTCTCGCGGATCTCTCACTTGCTTTACGCCGATGACATCTTCATCACCTCGGATGCCACCAAGTTTTGTGTGGATCAGTGTCTGCTGTGTTGCAGGAGTACGTGTACTTGGACTGGGCGGGCAGATCAACAGATCAAAGTCCATGGTCATGTTCGGCAAGTCCACCCTACGGGCAAATGCAACATGCTGACTCTCCGATTGGGCTTTCAGAGGGTCCGAGAGTTCACTTACTTGGGCATTACGCTGGTTATGCGTAAGTTGAAGCGCTCCGACTTTTCACACCTGCTTCTGAAGGTGGCTGCGAAGGTTCGGCTCTGGGGGAACCGTCACCTCTCCTTGGCAGGCCGGGCCACCCTCGTCAGGTCGGCTCTCCTGGCCACGTCGATGTTCCTCTGCATGCACTGCCATGTGCCTCGCTCGGTGCATGAGTCTATTGAGCGGCTGACGCGGTTTGTTCTGTGGCAAAGGGCCCCTTCCCAGTGCGGGATGCACCATGTTAGCTGGGAGCAGTGTTGCTCTCCCTCTGTGGGGGGTGGACTTGGCTTTCATGGGGTGAGTAGGTGGCAAGGCCCTTTGCGGACTAAGTTTGCTTGAAAGTTGATGCTGTCAGGATCCTTCCTTTTTCATAGGTTGGTTTTGGCCCAGTACACTGGCCATCTTTGGCGGGAGGGGATCACCCGACGTGACTCACCGGTCTGGCGGCTCATCAAGGAGGGCGCTGCATGCCTTCGGCCCCTGATTCGCTGGAAGATTGCAGATGGGGATTCTGTGGATGTGCTTGCGAACTCTTGGATTCTTGACCGACCTCTTTTCTGGTTGCCCACTTTCGCTGACGGCGGCGCGCTGGAGTCTCTCTAGGTTTCGACCTTCTTGCTTCCTGGTGGCGGTTGGGATGTTTCCGCTCTGTCTCAGTTTTTTGGGCCGGCTCTTGTTGAGGTCGTCCTCCAGATCCCGGTCCACAACTCTTTTCCCCAGGATAGGCCGGAGCTCTGCACCCGCCTCAGCGGCTGTTCTGTTGCCTCCCTCGCCTACATGGCTCAGTTTGACGGGGCTTGTACAAACTTCAGCTGGCTATAGAAGCTGAAGCTTCACCTGCGGGAGCAGATGTTTTTGTGGCTGCTCCTTTGGGATGCGATCCCCACCCGGGCGTGTCTTGCCCGTCGAGGTCTTACTGCTGAGCGGGTTGTCCTTGGGGTTGCACATCTGAGGAGACCCGGGACCATCTGGTCTCGGACTGCAGTAGTCTTTCGGTCATTCAGGCCGCTATTCTACGCTGGGGATACAGTATGCCTTCCTTCTCCAGCTGGGATACTGCGCGGGAGCTTCTCTCCACTGCCTCTGTCGGCGCGCTTGGTACGATGAGGGTTTTTTGTTGTGCGGTGTACCAGGCCTGGCGTGGCCGCAACGCCAAGGTCCACCATGGCAAGGTGACAACCTTTACTGTCATGAAGACGATCATTGTTGTTGAGACCATCTCTATTATGCGAACTCTACCACTCCAGGGGCACTGGGGTACCACCCAGCCTCGCCGGCTGTCGACACCACTCTTCTGGTGCCCCCTCCCCCTGGATGGATAAAGTTCAATATGGATGGCTCTCTCTCCGTCCGGGCTTGCTGGCCTTGGGATGTGGCCCGCGATGACCGGGGTGCTCTCATCTTTGTTGCTGGGTCCCCGCTGTTGCACTGGGATCCTGGGGAGTGGAGCTGGCGGCGGTCTTGGCTCTCCGGAATCTTATCCCGCCGTCATTATATGGGGTACACGGGGCTATTGTGGAGGGCGGATGTTCGTCCCTTATGGACAACCGTGCTGCTGGTTTGCGACGGGGCGACTGGAGCGTGACGGAGGATGACGAGGACTTCTCTTTTTTGAGCGGCTTCCCCAGCTTCGGTTCCAGCATATTGGCCGAGAGGCCAACCAAGCTGCCGATTTTTGTGCTCGTTTTGCCCTACGGGGAAACTTTGTATGACTCGATGTTGATAACACACATTCTGAGTTTGCCGAACTTGTTCGTGCAGACTTGGATGACATGCTATAGTTTTGTTTTCTTTTTTGTTTTTAAATTTCATGCTATATATGCACTTTTCAAAAAAAATGATAATTAAATTTAAAAAAAACATATAAAAACAAAAATATTATTGTCGTTGACAGATTGACTATAATGTCATATTAATGTAAATATAATCAAAATAAAATACATTAAACTAAATAACTTAAAATAAGGCATAATATAAATTGAGAGTTGTTATTAGCAATGAGCTTTTGAGTATCCGCAACTATTTGATTATTACAAACTTTTAATTTCAAAAATAGATATCTGCAAACAAATTTTTCGAGTAATGAAAATTTAAAGGGTTGTAATTAAAAACACCAAAATTAAGTTGATGAAAATAAACTTTTCAAAACACCATCAAAATATAATTAATTCCAAATATTTTAGAGGCCATAGAAAAAGTTAACATTCCAAAGTAGTCATGCATGCTTGACTTCAAATTTGACATTGCTTTACTTCCTCTTTTGAGTTTTGAGTGATATGAAAAAAAAATTTAATAATTTGAGCATTGGTAATTAAAATATCTAAAAATGAGTGCGGATAGTAAAATTTATAGTGCGACATTAATTTATAAGCATATCTCACTCGATATTTTTTTTAAAGAACACATTTTTAAAAATAAGAACTTGTAACTTTTTAGGCTTTGTTTGATGCAGTATTTTTTGCTCGTGGTTAATTTGTACAAAAATGTCAACATCATAAAATGTATATTTGACATGACAATGGTCTCGTTATGAATGTGGATGAATTAATTCCTTGAGGTTCAGCGTTCATGAACGATGGTTCATAACCATCTCGTTCATCACCGTGACAACCATGCCAAATGGAGACTTAGGCTCTGTTTGGCATGACATTTTTGTTCCGGTGAGTTTCGACAAAAACACCACTGTCATCATAGAATGTATATATGTTTGGTATTACCGCTACCAATTAGAAAATAAAATTAGTTTTGGACGTAAAAGTGGATCAAGTTTCTTGAGTGAGGTCGAGCGTTCACGAACGACTATTCATAACTGTTGTGTTCTTGAATCATGACCGCCACCATGTCAAACCGAGCCTTAGGCTCCGTTGGTTTTGACGGTGGCGTTCGGGACCATTGAGAATGAGAGCAACTTGAATGGAGTGGTCAGAATGAACGGAGGGGGCAGCTTTAGCGTTGCTGGTCAAAAATGACGTTTTGAAGTGTTGGGAATAAAGAAAAGAGTTTTACCAAGCAATTTTTTCAGCATCGACGCTTTTCCCCACCGTCAATGGAGAAAAAGAGGCCGAAACCAACTATGCCTTAGTTTATACAAGAAAAAAAGGCTCTGGAAATCACTATATTGATTGACTTGTGGAATGTGGAGAAAAAAAGTGTACCCAAAACTTTTCTTGTATTGATTTCGAGCATATAAATTGACTTGTGGAATGTGGAGAATAGTATCTGACTTTCTACCTAACAATATAAACAATTTATTTCATAATTAATATATAAGAAATTAACCCAACTTGCACGAAATAATGCCAAAATCTCCACACACAAAAATATGCATAGATTGTCAACAAGTCAAACTTGCATACCGAAATTAAGCCCAGTCGTCTTTCAAGATTAGATGAAAATATATAATTTTCTAAAAAAAAATAATGAAATAATAACGATATAAATTGTATTCTTGCATTCTCTAAAAGTCGGGAAGGTAATTAAGCGGCTGCAGAAAGACTCCAAAAAAAGGGAAGAAAATAACCATGGAATTGAAGCGGTCAGTGGGTTGATTCCATTTTAAAGTACAAGCTATAGTTATCAATTATGAAAGCTTATAGAGTTATTATATTTGCATAATAACTCCAATATTTTGATCATATATATCATATATCTTATTATATAAAGCAATATAGGTAATTGGAGGCACACCATAGAACAAACAAGTGTCATTGGATAGAGAAAGGAAGAGAGATGACGGAAGAGAGAGGAGAAAGGGGGTGGAGAGAGAGGGACAGAGAAAGGGAGAGAGAGATGAGAAAGAGAGATAAAAATTGCGTGAAATTAATGTTTTTACGACAAAACGTAATTTTTTTATAAAATAAAATTGTAATATTGATTTATATTTTTTTTACGGTAATTTTGAGTACTCCATGTATATATTGCGTGCACTGCCCGTCTTAATGTGGGTGCATCCCATTTTGATGCGGCACATCTCGCTTTGATGCAGGCGCAGCCCGCAATGACGCATCGAGCACGGAGAAGCCCGTTCGGAGGGGGGAAGCGAATCCCCCTGGATGCGGCCGAAGGCCCGCCCGCCTGAATGCGACCGAAGGCAATGCGGCCAAAGGCCGCCCGAGAGCATCGTGCACGGGCGTAGCCCGTGCGAAGATGTTTGGTGTATATATATATATATATATATATATATATATATAAAATATATATATATATATATATATATGTCTTATCTGGCGCCACTATCTTACGAAGTTGGATTTAGGGAGTGGCTATCACCAGATTAGGATCCGTGAGGGAGATGAATGGAAGACTGCGTTTAACTCTAAGGACGGGTTATATGAGTGGCTTGTGATGCACTTTGGTTATCCAACGCCCCCAGCACCTTCTCCCGGATGATGACACATGTCTTTCAGCCATTCTTGGAAAATTGAGCCGATAGAAATCGGTAAAATTGATTCGACTCCATTTGAGTCGATTCAATTTGGCTCGAATCTGATTTCGAGTCGATTTTGAGCCAGCCCTAAATCGCTCGAAATATGATTCGAATCAACTCGAATATATTAAAAAAATTATGTATTTATTAATATGTTTTTATTTTAAGATTAAAAATAACAAAATTTAATCTAAATAAAAAAAATGAAACTTTAAGTGTTTCATTTGCTAAATTTATAGTTTTTCCAATTTAATTTTATGCAAAATTAGAAATAAAACGAAAAATTGCTCAATTTCGAGCCGATCTGATTTGGTTTTGAGCTAATCCGATTCGATTTCGAGCCGACTCGATTCGATTTCGAGCCGACTCGGAATCGAGTCATTTCGAGTCGAGCCGACTCGACTCGCAATCAATTTCGATTTCGAGGCGAAAATTTCGATTTCGAGGCGAAAATTTCGATTCGAGCCGAGCCAAAATCGCTCGAACTCGACTCGATATGAGTATATATATATAGCGGGCGGGGTGGAAACGAAGCAAACGCCGCCGGAGGTTCATTTGTTTACCCTCCTTCCGGCGGCGTTTGCCCAAAAACGGAGCAGCGAAACGCCCAAACAAATAGAGCCTTAATCTGCTCAGCGTGCGTTTGCGAACTTGCATTAGACAAAACGAACATCAACTCTCTTTCGCCCAACTCCAAGAGGGTGAAGCCGTTTTCCTCAAGTGGCCGAGCCCCATTTACGATGACCTGAGAACCACCTTGGAGCATGAGACCGGCTCCTCCACTCTGCCTACCCTTGAAAAGGGCAAGAATATTGTTGACCTTTGCGATGGCGCGGACAGCCAGCTGGATAGCAGGGTGGACACCACACCGTAAGACCCCACCTCACGAGCCAAGACCACACTTGGTGACTCGCGATTCATAACTCCGGAGAACCGTCCCCGGGACCCGTCCCCCACTTTGGGACCTTGGGGGTGGGCTCGCAGAAGCCGAACTCGTCGGTGCGCGCCCCCTCCCCTCAGCGAGCTGTCGTGACTACGGGGGCGGGTGTGGAAACCATCCCCATCCCGGATTCGAGCTCCTCTCACCGGGAACGCGCGGCCCAGGCCCCGGGAAGGACCTGAGGTTTGTCCCTCCCCGCACCTCCTTGGAGATGCCGAGCTCGTCAGGTAAACTTGGCCTTGGATTCTTGTAATGTGATTTTCCAGCACACCTCCCCTACTGATGTTTCTGTCTTCGCAACTCCCCCCAGCCAATCTGCGGCCGAGGAGTCTTCGCGGGCAGCCCACTACTCTCCCCCCCCTCCACAAGCTCGCTGGACTCTTACCTAGGCCCCGAAGTGGAACAAGGCGAGCTGACGAGGAGGGGGTCAAGCTCTTCAAGAAACTTGTGCGCGGGCTGCGCGAGGGCAAGAAGTCAAAGAGGCGTTACAACGCGACTACGTGCGTCTTGCTGACGCGGTGCGAAGCGGCCAGGCTGGGCGAGATGACGTCTCCTTCACGGCTTCTAGATGAGATCGACGACGACCTCTCGGTGCGCAGAAGAATTCGGGGAGGATCTGCGAGCTTCTCTGCGCGCGATAGTCTGGGGGACAGGGATGCGATGGTCGGGTAGATAGAAGGCGGCTCCCTATAGATCCGACCGGCACTCACCTCCTGGTTTCCCCCTGCCCGCGCGCCATTTTCTTATTCCTGCACTTGACTGCTGTAATAATCAACATTCTTAGATGTGTGGTATTCGAATAAAAAGTATATTGCTTTTTTATTTAACTTGGCGTGGGATGGAACGCGCCAGAAGTCGACGAGCTGGGGGTTGGCGAGCTGGGACGGCGAGCTGAGCCAATTGGACAGCTTGACCCCAGATTTCGTTTTCTATAAATAGGCCCCCTCACCAACCCCGTACGCCGTATAAACTGCTCATTTTCTTTCTCTTCCTGCGTTTTTCTCTTTCATACTCGCATTCCACCCCTTCTTGCGAGCATGGGCAAGACCAATCCTAACGCCGAGGCCGCGCACAAATGTGCCCAGCATTTCAGAGACTACTGCTTCTTTGAGGGAAGCACCAGCGAGGCCGAGATCGCTGAATTTGTCAGCGACCATGTGCCGCCCGGATTTGAGGCGCGCCGACACAGGGAGGGGGAGGCATCAACTCCTTCTATGACGATGAGCTCGCGTTCCCCATCTCGCACTTTGGGGGGGGGGGGTTGCGAATCCCCCTCTGGCCGGAAATCCGCCAAATCTTGAAGTACTACGACGCGGTGCCTGCGCAGCTGAACTCGAACGCCATCGTCATGATGGCGTTCGCGAGCTACCTCCGGCGAGAGAGGATAGAGTTCAACCTGACGGTGTTCAGGAAACTCTTTTCCTACAAGGTGACGCCAGATGGCATTGCCTACTTCATAGGTTCACTGATCAATGTTCGCGAGATCGCGAACAAGCACCACAATTGGATGACGAATACCGCCTTCATCAAGGGCGATCTTGGTAACATCTCTTTCTCTCCCCAGCAGAAGGCCGAGGAGGTCTACCGCCCCCTGCCATGTCCGGCAACGATGCCGACCTCCACAAGTTCTTCCTCCACAAGGACTTCGAGGTAGCCTTCCTGCGAAGGGGCCACGACTCGCTTCGCCCCGTTCTGCCCGGCGAAGGTATTGTATTGTCCCCATTGCCGAGCTCGCCATATTGTCCTAGAAATCTTCTAATTTTTCCAAGTTTTTTTATACAGGGGAGTGGCTAATCCCCGTGAACCCGCCATTTGCGGACTCAGGGTTACATGCGGATCCTCTTGCCCGCGAGAAGGCGGCGGCGGCCTGCCGCGATGAGGCGGCCTTCTCCAAACCCTCCTCCAGCAAGAGGCGACCTGAGGATGCGGGGTCGAGCCCGCCCCGTCGCCAACAACTACCAAAAAAGATGAGGAGAGCCATGGTGGTTCCTCAGGCGAAATAACATCAACAACATCAACAAAGCCCTAAATACATGAGCTCGCCCGAGGTCATCCCCGACGCGTCGCCAGAGAGCCCGCTCAGGAGATCACCATTAAGGGGAAGGAAAGGTGGCGAGACCCCTGCTCCTCCCGCGGCGACCTCTGCTCCACCCGCGACGAAGAAGGCGGCTCGCGAGCCCGCCGCGCCGAAGGAACACCCCCTCTTCGGCTTTGGGGGGAGGTGGAAGGAGTCGGCGAGCGAGCCTATGGTACAGTGGACGAGCTGGCCCACTGAGTCTCCATATCCACACTCCACCCCTCCTGGGCTGACCGCGAGCCCGCCACCGTCACGCCTATGCACTAGGCTTCGGCCTATATGGCCGCGAAAATGTCGAGACCTACAAGGGCGTCCCCCTGCGGCAGCTGGGCCATGAGGGTCTGCAGGTCCATATACGAGCTATGGAGCTCCACCACATGGTGGTACGCCGCAGTTTCAACCTCAGCAACCTCCTCCAGAGGGCCGAGCAAGCACGCGACGTCGCCAAGGAAAAGGCCGTCGACTTGGAGAGGCAGCTCGACAATTCTTAGAATCTTCTCACCCAAGCCGCCGCCGGACTGGTAAGTATAGGGTTGTTGCTCGTCCTTTTCCTTAGGATTTTTTTATTTTTGGCTCTGTTGCTGATGTACTCTCTTATCAGGATGCCAAGGCCGCTGTGGAGTTGCGGGCTCGCGCCGCTGGGCAGGAAGAGGAGATCGGCCAGCTGCGCGCCCGCCTTGCCGATCTGGAGGGGATGAACGCGAAGCTGATGGAGGATAACACGAGCCTCAGTCGCGAGGTCCGCCGCCAAGTGGAGATCTTCTTCCCGCCTCGCGACGTCGAGCCCAGCTTCCCCTACAAGAGCCCGAGGATTTTCGGCAAGGATGACGTCGCTGAGAGGCTGCGGATCAACTCCATCCAAACCGCCGAATGTACCCTCCAGATGATGAAGGATACAGAGTGTGTTGGTGGAAAGTTGCGAGGAGATCTCAGTCCGGGACCTGATGCTGAGCCTGTTCCCAGCGACGCCGCCCAGCGAGAAGGAGGACAGCCTTGACGTGCTCTTTGGGAAAAGCTTCCAGGACCTGTCGGCGGCGGGGGGGGGGGGGGGGGGGGGGGGGGGGAGGGAGGATCACCAATCCGGCAAGGGGGCAAGGGCTAATCGTGTATTTTTCTTTTTAATCTCGCTGAGGCGAGCTCCATCTGTAAATATTACTGTTCAATGGAATATATTTTTGATTATAACCTTGTCCATTTCTTTCTATCTTTTTTCTGTATATCTTTGCTGTGTTCTGCTTGCTCGCGAGCCCTTCCCTTGAATACCCCGCGTAGATAGGTTTTGCGAGTAGGACAATTGTTAGGACTCACTCCCGAGAGCATACTTTGAGAGCTCGCCAATTCTTAAACGATTCTGGGATGGAATACCTGTCCGCACTGGGCACATCAGCCCAGCTCGCTCGCGGTTTGCTTATTTTTATCAATAAAAGACCAAACTCATAAAATTCACAAGTAAAACTGAGAAGGGGTGGAGCGTCCTGCCGGAGCCCGCCTCCCTTCAGCGAGGTCCAAGGGCCCGACTCGCCCCTTCTGCCGAGGCGAGATGAGCTGGCAAGTTCTCTGACGACACTATGGCCGAGCCTTCTCTGTTCCCTACTCTTAGAAAAAATGTCCAACCTATTGGACACCACCTGGATAGTATGAGACTTATCCCCAAGTGACATCCGGCCCTGCCAGCTACGTGGAGAGTCTGATAACGGGATCTGCTCGGGGTCTGAGGTTGACACCGAGTGACATTCCAGCCCTCTCAGCTAGGTGGGAGCCTGACAACGGGATCTGCTCGGGGTCCAAGTTTGACACGAGTGACTTCCAGCCCTGTCAGCTAGGTGAGAGCCTGACAGCGGGATCTGCTCGAGGTTCAAGGTTGACACCATCGAGTGAATTCCAGCCCTATCAACTAGGGGAGAGCCTGACAGCGGGATCTGCTCGGGTCCAAGGTTGACACCGAGTGACTTCCAACCCTGTCATCTAGGTGAGAGCCTGATATAGGGATCTGCTCGGGGTCCATGGTAGACACCATCGAGTGAATTCCAGCCCCTGTCAGCTAAGTGAGAGCCTGACAGCGGGATCTGCTCGGGGTCTAAGGTTGACACCATCGAGTGACTTCCAGCCTTGTCAACTAGGTGGGGGCCTGACAGCGGGATCTGTTTGGGGTCCAAGGTTGACACCGAGTGACTTCCAGCCCTGTCAGCTAGGTGAGAGCCTGACAACGGGATCTGCTCGGGGTTCCATGGTTTACACCATCGAGTGACTTCCAGCCCTGTCAGCTAGATGAGAGCCTGACAACAGGATCTGCTCGGGGTCCAAGGTTGACACCGAGTGACCTCCAGCCCTGTCAGCTAGGTGAGAGCCTGACATCGGGATCTTCTCGGGGTCCAAGGTTGACACCATCGAGTGATTTCCAGCCCTGTCAGCTAGGTGAGAGCTTGACAGCGGGATCTGCTCGGGTCTAAGGTACACTATCGAGTGACTTCCAGCCCTGTCAGCTAGGTGAGAGCCTGTCAGCGGGATCTGCTCGGGGTCCAAGGTTGACACCGAGTGACTTCTAGCCCTGTCAGCTAGGTCAGATCCTGACAGCGGGATCTTCGGGGTCCAAGGTTGACACCATCGAGTGACTTCTAGCCCTGTCAGCTAGGTGAGAGCTGACAATGGGATGTGCTTGGAGTCCAAGGTTGACACCATCGAGTGACTTCCAGCCTGTCAGCTAGGTGAGAGCCTGACAGCGGATTTGCTCGGGGTCCAAGTTGACACGAGTGACTTCCAGCCCTGTCAGCTAGGTTAGAGCCTGACAGCGGGATCTACTCGGGGTCCATGGTTGACATCATCATGTTACTCTCTAGCCCTGTCGGCTAGGGAGATGCCTGACAGCCGGATCTTCTCGGGGTCCAAGGTACACTTCGTCTTTTCGTACAAACTATGTCGACAGGGTTGGTATGTCAAAGATCTTCATTAAGAGTCAAAGTACAACTTACATGTTTTTTGGAAAAAACGTTTCAAGTCGTCACCACTCCAGGTGAACTTGGGTCTCGCCCTCCACATTTTGGAGTCGTACCCTCCTGATCTTAATGCCTCTTTTACAATAAACGGACCTTCCCAGCTGGGTTGAGCTTCCCACAATTGCTGACCTTCCTACCGCATCTACCTTTTTCAGGATCAAGTCCCCTCCACGAACTGTTTGACTCTGACATGCTTGTCAAAGTACTAAGCTATCCTCCTCTTCACCCTCTTCCTGTCGGATGATGAAAAGGTCCCGCAACTCCTCCACCATGTCAGAGAGAGCCGCAGCTCTTCCTCGTTCTTGGCTTGCCATTCTTCCCTGCCTTCTCTGGCTGCGACAACTCGAGGCGTTTGTATTTCGAATTCCATAGGGAGTACTGCCTCGCACCCATGGGAGAGCTTAAGCAGTTTCTACTATAGCTGTGTTGGGGGTGGTCCTCATGGCCTAAAGAACCGTAGGAAGCTGCTCCACCTAGCTCCCCTTCAGATTTTCTACTTTCTTCTTTAAAAGATTAACAATGATCTATTGGCGGCCTCCACCTGCCCGTTGCTCCTGGGGTGGTGGACCGAGGCGAACCTGAGGTCAATCCCAAGATGCTCGCAGAAACTAGTGAAACTCCGTGTTGGCGAATTGGGGCCCGTTGTCCGTGACACGCCTGTGGCAGCCCATGGCGACAGATGATCTCCCCCCCAAACAAAGTTTCTGATAACCTGGGAGGTCACCTTGCCCACGCTTTTACCTTCAACCACTTAGAGAAATAATCAATCATTACCAACAAGAACCTCCTTTGCCCCCTGGCCTGGGGGAACGGTCCAACCAAGTCCATCCCCCAAATGGCAAAGGGCCAGGGGCTGTGATACTCTTGAGTCGCTGAGCAGACTGTAGCTGGAGGGGGCAAACAACTGGCACTTGTGACATCTTCTTGCGAACTCTGTCGCATCGCAGCCCAGGGTGGGCCAGAAATACACTTGCCTGATGATCCTTCCTTCCAGGATCCGACTCCCGGAAGTGACTCCCACACTCCCCGGAGTGGACTTCTTCCAAGATCTTTGTACTTCCCCCTCGGCCACGCAACGAGCCAACATCCCCGAAAGAGTCTTCCTGTACAACGCCCGTCCCGGAGGAGGTAGTACGCCGATTTGTACCTGAGCTTCTTCTTGTCCACCCCTCTCCGATACTCTCTCGTGGAAAGGAATGTTGTGACCGAGTCCATCCACGAGGACCGCTGATCTATCTCCATGAGCTCTCCCTCTTCGATGGAAGGATGGAATAGATCGGTGATAGTCCCCCCACAACCGGGGACCATGCTTCGCTAGTTGATCGACCTGTTCATTTTCCTCTCGGGGCACGTGTCAGATGGAGAATGTTTCAAAATGTGCCAATGGACCCCCTTTACTTTGCAAGTATAGCCGCAGGGTAGGCTCTCGCGCCTCAAACCCCCGTTGATCTGGGAAGCTACCACCATGGAGTCAGTGGTTTAGTCCTACACCGCTCGGCGTGCTCCTTGGTCCAGGGTGTATAAGCGGGTGGCCACTCCTTCCCTAACCGCTTGCTTTTGGGGAGTGACGCCACAATGCTTTAAAACGTGTATTTCCATTTTTCTGATATATATATTATACTAGAAAAAAATATAAATACAAATCGTTGGTCTATATTATGCCACATGTGTGTGGCTAGAGTGTTATGTGGTGAGCTTAAAAACATTGTGGAGGTGAACTTAAAGTGAGGAGTGACACCCAAATGTGTGTGTGTGAGAGAGAGGCTAGTGTGTTATGTCTAAATTGAACTATTGGGTTGAATTTTAGTTTTTTTGGTGATTACTCGAGATTGTTTGTGAACACTCAACATTGTTTATGAATTAAGTTGACTTTTAAAAATTCTATACAAACTTTAATTTATCCCATAATTATAATGTAATAACTATTGAGGTATATTATTTTAAGTGTTAATGGGCTCCTTAACAGGTCGGTTATGATCTGATAGACATCCAAACTCGTAGTCGGGAGATTTAGGGTTTCGCCTAAAATACCCCAACTGGGCAACGAGGAGGAGCCATTCCAAGCTTGATGGTCACGCAGATGCTTTGAGCACTCTAACATACTCGAAGGTTTTTCGTTTGCCCTAGTCGTGCTCCGTACCACTCCCGTGACCTAGCCGTCACTCCCGCTCGCGAGTTCCCGCCATCGCCATAGCCGATCACGAAGGAGCCGTCGCCCTCTCCGCTGCTCTTGTCGATCGGGATCGGATTGAAGGTCATCTCCGCACGGATCGGGAGGAGTCGCTGCATCTCTCAATCGGAAGGAGATCAAAAAGTTGAAGCTCTCGGTTTTCCCGACTTCCGGATCCTGCGCCACTGCTCTGGTTCCATCGCTGATCTATCGTGAAAGTGAGAAAGGTCGGCCGCTGCCTTCTGTCTGCGCTTCGCCTGAAGAAGAAAGTCCCCAGTCGCCGCTCCCGGGTAGTTTCCCTGTTTCCTGCGCCGACTACGCAGCAGACAATTCGGCCGCCGGATTTGTCCAGATCGGGATTTTACAGTGTTTGTCGCCCCTGGATCCAGATCCTATTTTCCCGGTTGGCTTGTAGCATCGCTTGTGTTTCTTCAACAACTGTTCTAATCCCGTCGGATGGAGGCAGCTCTGCCCAAATCGCGATACAAGACCCTTTCCAGATCTTTGAATTGCTGTTGTAGAGCCCGATAACCAGATCAACTGGATCTTGCTTTGGCGTTCATTGTTGGATTCTTTTTTGTTGGAGAAAGAGATCAACCTCGTGGTCTCTTTATTGAGTTTACCGATCGGGGATAGTCTTCGGTGATTTCTTTCAACCGAAGAGGAGGAGCGAGTAATTTTACTAGATTGGATCCGAAAACTATCGTCGCCTCGCTCAGGTGATTTCTTTCTGTTTTACTGCACTTGTTCTAGGTTGCTAGTGACGCTCCAAGTCATTTAGTAGGAACCCACAATGTCGAAAACAAACAATCTGTCGTCTCATGTGCCGATGATCAAGCTGGAGAAATTCTCCAATGCTGAGTACAGTGCCTGGAAGAGGAACACGCAGTTCAGCATGAAGTCCCTGAACATCTTCTACACAGTGCAGACTGTTTTTGAAGAATTCAAAGGAAGCGAAGATGAAGATCAATGGGTCAACGACGAAGACTTCTGCAGAGACTACATCCTGAATTGCCTCTCCAACAGGCTTGCAGAGACGTACGACAAGATGCAAAGGGCCAAGGAGATTTGGGAAGCCTTAGAGGAGCAATTCAAGGAGGAGGAGAACATGTCCAAGACGCACCTAGTGGACAAGTTTATGACATTCACTTTCACTGAGGAAAGGGAAATCCTGCCACAGGTTGCTGAGTTTGAAAATCTGGTGGACAAGCTCAACAGTGAGAACATCCCTCTGCCAGATGGATTTGTTGCAAGGGCGATCATTTTCAAAGTTCCCACGACCTGGTATTCCTTCAAGACTGAAATGTATCAGAAGAAGACGCAGGTG
This sequence comes from Platanthera guangdongensis, assembly GCA_039583875.1. Lineage (NCBI taxonomy): Eukaryota > Viridiplantae > Streptophyta > Magnoliopsida > Asparagales > Orchidaceae > Platanthera > Platanthera guangdongensis. The sequence goes on from CM077159.1 coordinate 185,283,672, forward strand.
AGCCTGAAAGACCTAGTTTCCCAAGTCTTCGGTCCGTGACATTCCTCCGAGTGTAGTAGGTGTGTGGTCACCCCTCTTTTGGGACCCCGAACTCCACGAGAGGACCAGGTTTCTGGTTTCAACACGCTTCATATGCATTGAGGATGAGAACCGGACTAGGTACATCTTAGAGACGTTAGTAAGCAGAACTCTGCTGCTAACATGCTCACGTATCCTAAGCGTAAGCCTAAGCCTGGAAAGACCAGACCACCGACCAGTGCACCCGCAGTTGCTGCCACCAGCAAGAAGATGTTCAAGAAACTGTAACTGTTGCAAATGGCGTTATAGCTGATGTTCCGAGGGTGGGAAAATGCTACTCTGATGCTCTCTTCGGGTACGCATTTACTTTTGAAGAATGTTAAATTTATACCCTCGTTAGCTGCTAATTTAATTTCTATTAGTTTGTTATGCGATGTGGGTATGTCGTTTAACATTAGTGGTGGTCGAGTAACCCTTATGATTCACTCGCATTATTTTGGCTGTGCTTATGTAGTTAATGGGATGTATATGACGAGTCTAGCAAACGAGGTAGTCAATCAGGTTAGTTCAAATTTGATAGATCCTAAGACTTTACATGCAAGACTAGGACACGTGAACTATAGGAAACTACTTCTACTAGCTAGAACTCACAACATTCCCTTAGACACAACCATTAAGTTTGACAAATGTGAAATTTGTGCTCATACAAAGATCACTAGAACACCTTTTGGTTAGGTTTTTAGCAGCACACAATTGCTAGAGTTAATACATTCCGATATTTGTGACTACAAAAGTTTTGTCACTCGAGGCGATCAGAAGTATCTGATAACTTTTATCGACGATTACTCTAGATTTAGACACATTTACCTTCTTAAATCCAAAGATGAAAACTTTTGAAAAATTTTGTATTTTCAAAAATAGGGTTGAAAATCAACTAGACATGAAAATTAAAAGGCTAAGGAGTGATAGAGGAGGCGAATACGTCTCGGGGGAGTTTAGAGATTTTCTTGTCAGCAATGACATAATTCTTGAAACCACTGCTCCGTATTCACCACAATCAAACGGTATCGCTGAGCAGAAAAATAGGACTTTAACAGAAATGTTGAACTCCATGTTGTTGACTGCTGGCATGCCTGAGGCCTACTGGGGTGAAGCCGTCCTCACGTCAAATACATTCTTAATAAAAGTACCGCATGCAAAGTTGACTTAAAACAACCTATGAGTTTTGGTTTAAGAGACCTCCTAGATTTGACAATCTTAAGACCTGAGGTTGTACGCTTATGTTAGGATACCAGACTCTAGAAGAGCAAATATTGGACCTAGGATGAACACTTGCGTCTATCTAGGATGTACAGAGGATAGTGTTGTAGACAGATTTCTAGATCTCTAAACTAATACTGTAATAGAATCTAGAGATGTGGGTTTTCTTTAAGATAAGTTCCTTAAGGATAAAAACCTTAACGCTTCCTGGTCTGCCAGCCACTTCCATTGAGCCCATTGTTGAGCCAGAAATGAGAAACCCTGACACTGAGCCTATAGACACTAGTGATCTAAAAGGTTATCTAATAGAGAACGAGCGCCTAAAAGCTTCGGTACAGACTTTGTGACTTACCAAGTTGAAGCTGATCCATCGACTTATCAGGAGGCGATGCGATCTAGGGATTCTCTGTTATGGAAAGAAGCCATAGACGAAGAGATGAACTCTCTCATGCAGAACAACACATGTACTTTGGTCGATTTACCCAAATGGGTTAAAACCATTGGCAATAAGTGGGTTCTGAGGAAGAAGCTAAATCCTGATGGGAGTATCGCAAAATACAAAGCACGTCTAGTTGCCAAAGGCTTCACTCAAGTGAGTGGTGTACTTTGGTCGATTCTTCTCGCACTAGCATCTATTGAACACTACACTATTCATCAGATGGATGTCAAGACTGCATTTCTGAATGGAGATCGGACTGAGGAGATCTACACACACCAGCCTGAAGGGTTAGTCATAGAAGGTCTAGAAAATAAGGTCTATAAGTTGATTAAGTCACTATACGGATTGAACCAAGCACCTGAAATGTGGCATGAAAAATTTGGCACCTGTGTAAAAGGCTTGAGTTTCAAATCCAGTCTATCAGATAAACGTCTATATGTAAGAATAAGTGCAAATAAAGTAGTCATCATATGCTTGTAAGTTTGATGACATGCTAATTCTGGGCACTGATCAGTCTGAGGTGAAAGACGTGAAAGTTGTCCTGACGGCACAATTTAGCATGAAAGACCTAGGTGAGGTGAAAATCATCCTAGGAATGGAAGTGAACTTCACAAAAAGGGTATTATCCTGAGTCGGTGTCACTTCATTAGATATCTACTAGAAAAGTGGGGTTACGATAAGAGCAAAAAGGCTGAGACTCCATACGATTATAACAGTAGACTGAAACCGAATGAAGGTTCAGCTATTAGACAGTTGGATTATTCCAAACTCATAGGAAGTCTCATGTACGCTACTACATACACTAGACCTGACATAGGCTTTACGGTCGACATGTTCAGTAAATTCACCAGTAACCCTGGGAAGGACCACTGGGACGCCTTAGACAGGCTAATGAGATACTTAAAGTATACTGAGAAGTATGTTTTATGTTACATTGGACATCCTCCAGTGCTTGAAGGGTATTCCGATGCATCTTGGTGCTCGAAAATAGCTGATTGTCGATCCACTAGTGGTTTTGTGTTTACACTAGGAGGAGCTGCAGTAACTTGGAAGTCTAAGAGGCAAACGTGCATTGCACTATCCTCTATGGAATCAGAACTCTATGCTCTTGCTTCAGCTGAAGAAGAAGCAGAGTGGATAAGAGATCTGATATTGGACATTCCAATGACGAGTCTAAAAATGAATTCTATTTCGATTTATTGTGACAATCAAGCCACAAAGACCATTGCTACAAATACGTTGTTCAATGGAAAGCGAAGGCAACTAAGAATGAAACAGGCCTGGTTGACCTATCTCACCAGTCAGGGGATAATCTCCTATTTGGACGTGAGATCAAAAGATAATATAACAGATGTCCTTACTAAGGGCTTATGTAAGGTTCTCACATCTAAAACATCGGGGGAGATGAGATTAACGTCCATTTAGGAGGACTTAATACCTTGCATATGTTTTAAACTTAAGAACTGTTGTCTGCTTACATTCAAGCATCTACGTTGAGCACACTAAAGTATTTCAGATGTTATCTGATGAAAGCTAAGGTGAGATAGTTGTCAGTCATTCCAAACTTGATGAGTTACGTAATTATTCTTTGCCAAAGGCTGAATTGGGTATCATTCCAAAAAGGAATGCTGAGGTTGCTGATATGTGCCCTGATATTATGATTATTAGTTATATCATTCCAAACTTGATGATATAATAGTCATAACTTGTTGTATCATTCCAAACTTGATGATATAACACAATTGTGGAACGTTAATAATAATCTTAATAATCGAAAGAACATGGTTTGATTCTATGAAATCAATTAATCTAATTTTGTGTAAATTAGATAGAGATGCTGTTTTGGGATTCTTTCCTCCCAGTTAGAGTATTAAGTTCACCCGCTGTTAGAACTAATCACTTTATTTCTGCAAACGTTTGAATTCATAGAGATTTGCTTCATGACATTCTTGTTGTAATTGTTTGCCGGCAAAATGGAGATTGGAGGAGAGATAGTTGATTTTGACCCAGATGATGATGATCTGCTATTCGCCTAGATCAATTATCAGTTTGAGCTTTCCAGTTTCTTGCTTTATTTCATGTTTGGAACATTTGGTTTGAGTTTAACATTTGTTATCTAAAACTTATATTTATATTTCTGGAAAAACTCTTTTGTTTGGTCATTATTAACTATTGGATAAGTAACTTTTTTTTTTTGCTAACACTTATATACAATATAGGAGGAGATTGTTGAGGTATATTTATTTAAGTGTTAATGAGCTCCTTAACGGGTCGGTTAGGATCCGATAGGCATCCAAACCCGTTGTCGGGGATTTAGGGTTTCGCCTATAAATACCCCTGCTGGGGGCAACGGGAAGGCTATTCCAAACTTGATGGTCACGCGGATACTTCGAGCACTCTAAGAATAACAAATGTATGAATTCATGCGTTCTTTCACAAGGCATGTAAGCACTTCATCGAATCATCCAGAGCCGTTCAATAAACTTTATTTTTTTAATTGTATTATGAAACTCGCACTATACAAACAATATTAAAATAAATTAAAAAATATAATATAATGCAGGAAAATAGAAGCATATAAATAAGAGATCAGACAAATACAATATAGCATTGTAAAAAAACCGTGTGCTGCCATTGAACATATTACACGTGGAATGCCTAAGACACCTAAAAATAATTAAGTCTTTGGTCTAACATATATTATAAAAATTAATATATGAAATGTATATGAGCATATGAATATTTGAACACGTGTAATTGCTATTAGGGTGAGATATTAATGTAATAAAATGGTGCCCTAGCTAGCTATTATGTGGCCATTAGGAAGAAGACAAGTAATTAAGATAAATTATTTTTTTAAAAAATGGGAGAGTAGTTATCAATTGAACAAGAAGAAAAGGAAGCGAGGAGGAAGGCAGAGCGTGATCGGGAGAGAGAACTCTCCTTTGTCTCCACTCTTATCCTGTAATGGGAGGTGGGTCGGTCAATCTCGCTACCTTCAAATTTTGAGTCATCAAAATACTCGATTTTTAGCATAATTTTGGGTTGCACATTTTTTTTATTATAAGTTGGTTGGACGCTTACACCCCCTCTATCTTTTGAAACTGTGGGTTTGTTTGCTACAAAATACAATAATTTTTCAGCTTCTTATAGCTTTTATTTCATTTTGCATGCATTAGGCTCCGTTTGGAACTGTGGTGGACCGGTGGTGATCGTAAATGCATGAGTTAAATCGTCATTCGTTAAGAAATACTGAACAAATATCACTCTTTGGACATAAAAGAGGATGGAGTTTCTTCGGTAAGTGTTAGCGAATGACAATTTAACCCCCATGTTCATGACCGTTACCACAGTGCCAAACGGAGCCTTAGTCATCATGATTAATTAAGAAAAGAAGTCCAAGAGTTTGGGTTATTCATGCTCTTTATATGCCTGCCCTTTGACATTGATTTTAGTGGAGGATTATTATTGTTCACTCAAAGGAGAAAGGGGCGCCACAAGAGAACGCCCATTTGATTTGTGGAGTTAGAGTTGTTTTACACGCTTCATCATGAAATAACCCTAAAACACTGGTGCTAATTGAGTGAATAATGATTTTTTTTCTTCGTCCCATTTATAGATTTTAGGAGGGGGCGATCAGATAAATTTTCCCCGGTAAGTAACAAACGGACGAATAGAACGTCCTCATTGGAGCACGCAGAATACCGTTTTTATGAATATGACGGCATGACCCCTCGGGCGGTTTGGACCCAACGGGTGGTCCGGATGTCTGACCGGCAAGGGGACTAGGGGCGGCCTGGCCGGAAGCTATGGCCGGGAAATTGCACCCTCGGCCGGTGTCGACCAGGGCGGAGGGCTTCCCTCCGCATGTCGGTGGTCGACAAGATGGCCAAGAGGCCGCCCAACCAGGGAAGCCGGGAAGGCAGCCCTCCGCACGTCGACAAAGGGTTGGGTGGCCAAAGGTAGCCAAGAGGCTGCCCCTGGGAGGCCTCCCGATCAGGGAGTCTCGGGAGGCCTCCCGATCTGGGCGGCCAAGGAGGCAGCCCGATCTGGGCGGCCTCCTTGGCAGCCCTCCGCAGGCCGGCAGAGCGTTGGGTGGCCAGGTGCGGTTAAGAGGCTGCCTGATTTGGCCGGCCAGGGAGGCAGCCCATCGCACGCCGATAGAGGGCTAGGTTGCCAAGGGAGGCCAAGAGGCCGCTCGATCTAGGGCAGGGGGGTCAGGGAGGTAGCCCTCTACACGTTGGAGGAGGGCTGAACGGCCAAGGGTGGCCTAGTGGCCACCCGATCTGGGTGGCCAGGAGGCAGGCCGATTTGGGAGATCAGAGGGCCACCTGATTTGGGAGGCTGAAGGTCCGGGTGGACGTGGGGCTGCCCGACTCAGGCGGTTTGGCGGAGGCGGTTATGCCTCAGTCGGCCCCCACTATCGGGCGATTGCCCTATAGTGGGAGTTTTTTTATATTCAAAACCCAGAAATGGGGGTGCGCCTATCATTATTTTACGTGACCATATCATTTGCCCCCACGTCCCTAGATTCTGGAGTCGAAGTGAAATAAGAGTGGGGAATTTTTGTAGGATTGCATGCATGACGAATTGCGGCAATCATGGCGGAGGTGAACGGTGTGGCAGAGACACGTAAGGTAGGCTAGCTACCGAGCGGAGAGCTTGATCGTAGTTGTGTGCGTGCATGGCAAAATGCACGGGTGTTGAAAGGTGCACAGGGTGGAGCGTGCTTGGGGCGCATTGTGCGCTAGGAGTGGTGTGCACAATGAATGTAGTGAGTGCGAGGCGCGTGCTAGACGTAATGTGCGTGAGGCGTAGAGTGCGCGAGGTGTGCGCAAGGTGCAGTGTGTGCATGGATGTGTGAGATGCTTTGTGTGTATTTTCACTTTATATTTGCAAATACTTGTGCGAATTTTGCTTATTAGGTAACAAGGAGTTGCTTGCATGGGAGTTTGATGCACCAGTCCTCCGTGCTAACTATTGAGCAGGTCAATGTTTGGAGGAAAAGGTATGGAATACCTGTAAAACTGGAGGTGAAGATCGCACACATGGTAGCGCGAACGTGTTGTTGCTGAATTTGGTATTAGAAATCTCTCCGAGGATGAGTGCTCTGACGTTGATGCTAAAGAGTAACTCCTGCTTTTTGTATCTTTGTACCTTGGTGCTTGGATTGTGTGTCCTTTTGGCGCCTCATACGCCTTTTGTGCTTTGTATTGTTATTCTTAGATTGCTCCGGCTTGTGACATTGCTTGTGTAGTAATTTAGCTCTCGTGGTATTGACACTGCGCCTTTGTTTGCCTTTAGATGTGGCGGTGAAGGGTGGATCTTCGAAGCTGAGCGACCGTGAGGGGGAAGGCCTTGGCGATGTCATGACCTACTGTGGGGGAGAAGAGTGGACCATTGATCCGGGGCAGTGAAAGGTCATCGGGGAGTAGCCCCGAAGAGGTAATGAAGGGCAGACGCTTCGAACCACTAGAGAGCGCGAGGGGGCAGACCCTGGTGGTGCTGGGGTGCCTAAGCAGCGTGAGCGTGAGGTGCTCTGCAACGCGGGAGTGGGTGCTCTGCTGAGCTGGGCATGATGATCTACAACACGGGAGTGAGTGCTATACATCATGGGAGCGGGTTCTATATAGCACGGGGGCATGATGCCCTGCAACGTGGGAGCGAGCTTCCCTACAGCGAGGGAGCGAGGTGCTCTGTAACGCGGGAGCTAGTGCTATGCAATACAGTGGTATCTGTGGGTGCTCTACAGTGCGGGCGTGATGCTCTGCAGTGCGGGAGTGGGGCGCCCTGCAACGTGGGAGTAAGGTGCTCTGCAATGCAGTGGTGGGTGCTCTGCAGCGCGGAGCATGACATCCTATAGCGCGAGAGCGGGTGATTTGCAGGGGGGTCGTGATGTTATGCAATATGGGAGAGTGATGCCCTGCAGCGTAGGAGAGAGATGCTTTGCAACGCGGGAGTGGGTGCTCTGCAACGCAGGGGCATGATGCCCTGAAGCGTGGGAGCGGGTGATCTGCTTTATAGATGAGTCGTGCTTCCTGAAGTTGGAGAGCTTGTTGCTTGGTGTTGGAAACTCGGTCCGTGATTTTATCCATCAAAATTTTACTTCAGGAGATCTGTACTTTTAGCAAAGTTAGAAGCAATTGCAGTAGTGTAGATAATCAAAGCGTACATATGTGTGTCAGTAGTTTGTTATACCAAAACAACGAATAATAACAAAAAGTGAGGTTGCAGGTAAATGAGTCGCATGCTTTGCACGCTTTACTAGGGGATAGCCCCCTTGCCCAGGGTCTTCAGTTTATTCACAATGGGGTACACCGTTGTCCTCTATTGTGTTATCAGCCTAGGGCGCGTGTTGGTTCGGGTCCTGGTTTAGTATGAATCTTCCGAGAAGTCCTTGTTGGACGAGGCGTTCGATCTCTATCTTCAACATGTGACAGCCATCCATTCTATGGTCGTGTCCGCAATGGAAGTCACATTATTGCGACCGATTCCGCCTTTTGGCACGAGTTACTCAAGCCCGCGAAGGGCTTCATTATCACAGATGGCAAGGAGCATGTTGATTCAAGTTGTGTTGAGGGGAGTGTAATCCTGGTGTTCATATAGGCCTTGATCTTGGCGTGGGATGTTATAGTGCACGCCATTCTTCTTATAAACTGATGACAGTGACAACACATGCTCTCCTTGTCTCTTTTGGTTTCTCTCGAACTGTTGGCGATGCTCATCAATTTCTTCATCAGCTGCAATCCGGGCCTCGATCCAGCAAACGAGACCCGGATAGTTGGGCACAATCTCCCGCATTAGTGCGGAGTAGATATTACCAGTGCGAAGCCCTCCAAGGAAAAAACTTCATAGGAGCTCTGGGTCCACCCTAGGATTTGTCGCGCCTCAGCAGTAAAGCGACAAAAGAAATCCTTGAGGGCATCTCCCTCACCCTGTCGTATTCCCGGAAGGTGGAAAGGGTCTAAGGTGATTCTGCGGTTGATAATAAATTGATATGTGAATTGTTGAGCCAGTTCTGCAAAGTTCTTGATTTTCCCTTCCTTTAGATAATAGAACCAGGTGCGAGCTTATCCTTTCATAGTTGTCGGAAACACTTGACACTAGAGATGGTCTGAAGCATCGTAGATGCGCATGACAATTGCAAATTGCCCGACGTGCTCCAGATGGACATCAGATTTGTCGAACGTCTCAATTTTGGAGAGCTTGAATCCATGTGGGACTGGATGTGTTAGGGCCTCAGGTGCCAATGGCGAACCATCGAGAAGAGGACAACGAGCTAAAGCGGCACATTATCTTGCTTGTTCATGCTCTTAAGCAATCATGTCGTGAATTTCTTCGCGAGTGAACACTTCTACTGCAGGCTCAATGTCTGTCACTTCCGGGTCGTTGTGGTGATGCTGAACTTCAGGCTCTCTAAGCAGGCGGACATCGTGACCTCGGTTGGTTGAGTTGGGGATCGAGTTCCCCTTCAGGAATATGGTGCTCACGAGCGAAGTGCTCGACTGGAGGGCGACGTAGAGTTGGCTGAGGCAGATTACCTTGCATGCGAGCGGGATTATGAACTTCCGGCTCTCCTTTGTTCTTTCGGAGCATGAGGTGCTCTTCTATCTGGCACGGGCATTCGTCCAATGTTGCGATATGTGTGTTCTCGGTCTCTTCTTTGAGAGGCATATTCACATGTGAGAGGGGGTTGGGGGAGCTGGATCGACGTGCCCCTTAGGGAATGATCCTTCAGTTGTGCGGGTAGGTTTTCTTGCCATTGGCGTCTGTCTTCGAGTATCGCTATAAGGGGACACTACCTTCTGAATCGTCTTGAAGTACTGGGAACACTTTCTCACAGACGACGTCAAATTATTACGGCTCACTCGAGGCTCCTGCAGATCGATCAAAATTACACTACTTTAGCATGAGAGCGGTCAAACACGCAAACAATCAATATAAGTAAAGACGACTGGCAAGACAAAAAATTTAACGTGAAAAATCTCGAAAAGGGGTTAAAACCCACATGATCAGATTGGTGCCGACCAAACATCCACTAGTTTTGTGTGTTGTTACAGAGCTTTTAAAGAATGCGAGGGAAACAGACTGCTCGTTACAATTGTTGGGGGGGGGGGGGGGTGTGTTAGAAGGTGACAGACCACCACTCACAAAGTTTGCTATTGGGGAGGATACTGCGCTCTGGATGCTTTGAGGTCTTCTGCTAGTGCTCAAAAACTGGAGGGGCGCGCTCGGCGCATCTTGGTGTATGTGGCCTATCTACTGCTGAACACAGAAGATTCTGGGGTGGAATTCTTGTTGCTTACTGGAGGATCGTTGTTGACAAGAGAGTGCAATGCACAGAGCGTGCTTGAGAGGTACTTCGTGAACCACCTTTTCTCCCCTTTTCCCTCCCCAAATTAGGACCTTTGGGCCCCTTTTATAGATTTCAGGAGGGGCGACCTGGTAAATTTTTCCCGGTAACTACCAGATGGACGAATAAGAACACCCATATTGGAGCACGCAATTTACCATTTTTATGAATATGACGCCATGCTCTCTGGGGGTTTGGACCCAACGGGTGGTCCAAACGCCCGCCCGGCGAGGGGAGGTGCAGCCCGCCCGACGAGGGGAGGTGCAGCCCGACCGGCGGCCGCAGCCGAGAAATTGCACCCCCGGCCGAAGTCGGCCAAAGGGGTGCGACCCTTCGTGCCCCGACGGAGGGCCGGACAACCAAGAGGCCGCTCGATCTGGGCGGCCAAGACGCCGCCCGATCAGGGCGACTAGAGAGGAAGCCCTCCACATGCTGACAGAGGACTGGGCGGCCAAAGAGGCCGTCCGATCTGGGCGGCCAAAGAGGCAACCCTCCACATGCATGCCGACGGAGAGCTGGGTGGCCAAGAGACCGCCCGATCTGGGTGGCCGAAGGGCCGCTCGAAGGGCCGGCGGCTGTGGGGCAGCTCGAAGGGCCGACGGTTGTGGGGCCGCTAGGCTCGGGCGGTTTGGCCGAGGCGGTTATGCCACGGTCAACCCCCACTATCAGGTAGTTGCCCAGTAGTGGGGGTTTTTTGATATTCGAAACCCCAAATGGAGGTGCGCCTAGCAGTATTTTACGCGGCCGTATCAAGTATAAATATACAAGTGAACCAGACGTTCTGCTAACTATCTTGAATTAGTGAGAGTGTGCGCTTTACGTTTAAGTTTAAAATACCTCATTTAAAACGTCGACTGGCCGGAAGCACCAATATTGCAAACATTGCACTGAATGCCAATTACATTTATTTCGTTAGTGGAACAGTTGAAGAACCTCTTCTGTTGAATGCTCTACCAACTATGATCGACAATTTCGGAAAGTCAAGCTTCTTTCTGTTTAGATGATGTCTAGTGGCTACTAATTCTCATTACCAAACCTCTTTCTCAATTGAATCATTTATTTTGAAACATATTATCGTTTCATTTTTCTCTCTTTCTCATCCGTTGGGATGCCATTTGTGCATGCAAGTTTATGACTTTGTTTGGGACGGTTGTGGCTACAATAAAAAGCTATGGTGGAAAATTAGTGATGGCAACTAAACTAGTGTTGACATTAGAGCTGTTAGAAAATACAGTGGTCAGAAATGCAGTAGGAGAAAAAGAGATGTTAAACTAGAGGCAAAGAAGCATGAAAGCACACACAAAAATCATTTTAGCTTTTCCCAAAAAAAATCATGAAAACACTTTTTTAACACAAGTAATGAAACCTGAAAAATAGTACCCATTTGTATGCATTGAAAAGCTCTTTATAAGTGCATAAAGAGATGGCTGAGTAGCGAGCAGTCACAACACTAAGCACGGCAGACCTAAAATAGGCTATTGGTGACCTCATAGACCCAAAATGTCACCCACCGACAGCCAGCCTGCCACAACAATCTTCTACGGTCAGTAAAGTTCTATTCATCTCAGGCTGAACCAAAACAATCACCAGTTGGGGCTCAAACTGACTCCTATTTGCATGTTTTCGGTGTCATTGCAATTATATGGTCGACCTGGCTGCATTCACTCCCCTTCAGGCACTTCAAAATTTTATAGGTACCAAATAACATATATTTACACGCGTTTACAAAAATATACAAATAACTCTAAATATTAACATACATTTTGCAAGACCATCACATAAGATCAGATTTATATGACCAACATAATAAGTGAGAATGGAATTAAGACACCACAAGTACTGACAGTTACTGCTGCGAGATGGCATTCTTATTTATAACATGTATCTAGAGATAGCCTAGCAAGCTTATAACAGAGCAGAGTTTTAAAATTGATCAACTTCTCCAACTTGTATAACTTGGGGTCATTCATCCGAAATAAACATTGATTTGGAATTTTGAAGAAGAAAAATAGCAGCAGCGATCACTGAAGAATGACTATACCATCCCATCCCTCACAAGCTCCTCCAAACCATTTCTAAGCCTTTCTGCAGCCACTTCACAATCAGCCTCCTTCAGCCCACCAAATGAGATCCTGATGTACCCGGCTCCTCCACTCGCACTCCCCGGTATCACCACCACCCCGTGTTTTCTTAGAAGCCATCGAACGACCTCAAAATCATCGGAATATTTCTCTGGGAGTTTCGCCCAAAGGTAGATGGCGCCCTCGCCGCCTTTAACGGACTCTTCTCCAAGAGGCAAAAGAGCTCTCTTCAGCAACTCCCTGTTCCTTACAAGGTCCTGAACTCTCTCCCTTATCCATTCTGGTCCCACCTCCAGGGAATAAAGGGCCAAATGCTGCCCTATAATGGAAGGACAGATGGGTATGTTATCTTGTACTTTGAGGAGCTGTGCGCGGAAGCCTTCTACCTCTGTGGGGTATGCTATCTGCAGTTTAGTGTAATTTTAAGCTATCAAATACGAAGAGTCATTTGCTGGGACCTCCCCTCTAATTCTGCATAATTACAGGGGCCTCCCTTGTATCCTTCAAAATTAGCAAAAACCTCTTATCTACCTTTCAAAATTAGCAAACCGCCTCTCCAAGTTTACATTGCTAGCGCACACATCCTAACAAAAACACCGGGATAGGCCTTCCAATTCCTTTGTTCATCATGCATGTTAATAATATAAACTTAGAGGGGAGGTTTTGATAATTTTGAAACATAGAGTAGAGACTCATATATATTATAGAAAATTAAGAAGGAAGTTTTTTGTAATTATCCTAAACAATAATAGTAATGTAGGGCTAAAAGGCGACATGGATAATTGTTGTTCAAAAAAATTTATGACAACATAAGCAAATTGAAAAAGAATATTCATAAAGCCGGCACTAAATACTTAAGATAAACTATTGTTATTGATGCATGAAGTGATGGAATATGTGACGAATAATTATTTGGATTCTAAAATGTAGGATACAAAATTCTCAACTTAGGCAATCTTCCAAGCAATGGAACTCAATATGCATACCGTAATAGAATAAGAACACCACAAGGAAGAAATTACAAGGGTAAGAGAAGGTAAAAGTTTAACTCACATATCCCACACGCCAGCCCATCATTCCATAGGCTTTAGAGAATGAAAAAATATTTACTATGTGGTTATCCTCTATGCAAGAATGCTCCAATCCATCATACATGAAGTACCTGTGTTTGAAATGATATAATCCCAAGTAATCACAAGTAATGAAGGGAAGAGTAAATAGAGATGTTGTAATTACAAAAACAAAGGAGAGAGAGCAGTATCCTGAAGATTATAGCATTATCAACAAAATAACCATCGTCTCCACATATGTGGCAGTAAGAAGTCGAACAAACATCAACCTTTTACAGGATTTTTCAGTAGAAGAGCACTTTACAGATCAAGGGATGAGAGAAATGATTTTTTTAATTTTTCTACGCCATAAAATAAAAGAAAATAAATTAACAAAAAAATAGACGGATTTGCAATATTTTGTAAATGCTTTTTGAATGCAAATTTTATTCGACTTGGAGATCTCGAAGTAATTCCAACTAAATCGCTTCAGAACAGAAGACTTTACCATCAAATTTACTATTACATTAGAAGACACAAAGAAAGGTCGGATTAGCAAAGCCAATAATTTTTTTTCTTTTTGGGTTTAAAAAGATAATGAAGATGATGAGATGACCAGCCTTTAATTAAGGTGGCGTTTGGGGCGGCTTATTGCCTGCTGTGCGGTGAAAACGCAACGGAATTTTCGGCATAAGCTGTGTTTGGAGAGGCTGATCTTAAAAACTCCATTTTTAAATTTCCACGCTTTAATACCTAAGCCGAACCGCCCGATTTTTCTGCGTTCCTCCAAAACCGCGACAGCTACTGTGCGAACTCCTTCCCGATTCCCTTCCGCGCTACCCCCGACCAACCGGAACCTAGGTTTTCCATTTCCAACAGCACACCGCCGACGCCTCTTCTCCTCACGCAGCACACCGCCGGCCGCCGACGACCGACGACTGGCGAATCTCTAGATTTTCCCGTCCACAAAGAAGACCGGCGAATCTCCAGCGCTTCCCGTCCACGAAGAAGACCGGTGAATCGCTCGTGCTCTCCCTTGTACCGGCGGTTCTTTCGCTGAGGTATACTCCTCCCTTCATCTCCATTGCAAATTTTTAGGGTATGTTTTTTGGATGGGGTTGTAATGTTTATGTGTTGTTTAGGTTGTACTCCCGTCTATGAAGAAGACCGGCGAATCTCCAGCGTTTCCCATCCACGAAGAAGACCGGCGAATCGCTCATGCTCTCCCTTGCACCGGCGGTTCTTTCGCTGAGGTATACTCCTCGCTTCATCTCCATTGCAAATTTTAGGGTATGTTTTTTGGATGGGATTGTAATGTTTGTGTTTTTGTATGTTTGATGAGTGTGTGTGTTTGTTTAATGTGTGTTGAGTGCGTGTGTGTTGTGCTGTGTGTGTTGAATGTGTGTGATGAATGTGTGTGTTGAGTGTGTGTGATGAATGTGTGTTTTATATGTGTGTATGTGTTGTTGTGTGTGTATGTGTTGTACCCGGAAGTGGTAGCTGATGAAGACTTCAATGACTTTGCCATCACATATTTTGTGTTATATTTGAAAAAAAAAATTTATTCAAAACTCCGTTTTGTATCCAAACCACTTTTTGAAACTCTATTTTGTAAACTCTGTTTCACCCAAACAGTTTTTTAACAAAACCTTGTTTTCCAGAATCAACACTTTTTCTATTAGCAACAGTTCATCAACAGCTTTCCATCAGCAACAGCCCAACCAAACAGAGCCTAAATGAACACTTGAACAGAAATGGTTGAATCAGCAGCAAGTCCAGCAAGTAGCAATAAAAGCAAGTGGTATTTCAAATTGGATACATGTTGAAAATAATTTATTAAATATATACGAATAATTACCAAAACTTCCCCTAGAAGATAACATAATTACAGCTTGCACCCCTCTTATTTTGGAAATTACAAAAACCTCCCCTCAATGTTACAAAAACATAACATTTACCTCCCCTCAAGCTTACATTTCATAACATTCATGAACAAAACCCCCCTGGAAAATGCATTCCGAGGGGGGTATTTTTGTGCATGGATGTTATGAAATGTGTATTTCAGAAGAGGTAAATGTTATGTTTTGTAACATTGAGGGGAGGTTTTTGTAATTTCAATAATAAGAGGGGTGCAATCTGTAATTTTTTTCAACGCCCCTAAAAATATATTCATCTCATTAGGAAGCATCTACAAAAATGAAAGATAAGGATTCAAAGAGACCAAAATAATTGGATAAGGCTGGATGATGATAAAGATGATTACATAACTACATAGTAAGCACATGTCAAAAACTACACATCTAACTCCATCCAAAAAAGAAAAACATGAACAAGAATAAATCAATAAGAATTGTAAACTGCACGTCAAGATTACTACCTCACACCGAAAATGCCCTAAAGTTATTCCTAAACACCTACCAAATTCACGCCACCTGCACACACTTATTCGCACCCAACGGTCATCCCCATCGCCTCTTCTCCTTCCCTCTGTCGCTCAAATCTACGCTAGCAGCCACCTATTCGGATCTCCCATGCCGCCGGGCCGCACCCCTCCCCAGTCGCCACCCTAGTCAACTCTAGAGGCATCCCGATCAGCACATCGAGCACATAGCCGCCACCCTAGACGCCGACAGATAAACCCTCAACTACCGGACCAAGCACCAAGTATTGGATCCCGCTGTTTTAGATGCCGCCGGATCTGTAAGGAGCCGAAAACTCGAAATCATAATTTGAATGGCGTAGGATCCGAAAACCTGAAATCTCAAAACAGATATAAAACCTAAATCTACTCCCGTACAGCTGTAGACACTCCCATGTGTTTTCATTGACTTATGCCCCTTCTTCCTCCACCGAACGCAAGCTAGGGTAAATCCCCACGACATCACGCCATCTGGAAGAAAAGCCCAGTCGCTTCTCATTTTCGCCAAGCCTCGTATTTTTCCGATTCGATATCAGTATACTCATTGTTAGATATGATGTACATTCTGAGTGCTGGAGTTAGCTTAGGGTCACCTTGGGTGTTTGGATCACCCTCTCTTGCACATGCAGATATATTATCATTGTTCATAGTGAATAAACAAAAAATCCGTTATTCCTATCACTCGCCACCATCAACCACCGTTTCTTCCCGGCTCTTCGTGGTGCCGAAGGTGTTCCTCCTCCGAGAAAAACTTCAAAGTATTGCTCATCTCCTCTAAGATCTTATTTTTTTTCTTTCTTTTGTTGTTAAATTTTGGTTGACCTAGCTAATATCTATTTCTCGAGTAAAATGATAAAACAAATCCGTGTAATTTGGTCAAAAAAAGAGAAGGGTTTTTTGTGTGCTTCCAGGTAGGAAAGGAAACTTGAAGGTATTCCAGGAAATATTAAACATATATTTGTAAATCTTGCTAAAGAAATTTAGGTTTTATTAGAGTGTTCAAGTATGACTAGCAGTAGATTTATTTTATAGATTTGAAAGAAATACGGTTTAAAACAAATTTATACTCCTTAATGATGAATCAAATGCCAAATTTCTAGATACGGAGGAGTCGGTTGAGCTAAGGAGAAGTGATCTTTAGGGCGACCTCCGATCTTCAAAAAATAAAGTGGGCAACTTCACTTCGCTTTGAAATTGTGAAATGCATTTTCTCATATGAGAGGTTATTTTTATACTGCATTTTTTGTCCAAGCTAGTGCATGTATGATCAATTATACGATCTAAGTTGCTCATGATACTTTGTTATAGCCTTTATTCACAAGTGCATACCAAATTTGTTACTTCCATTTTTGTTATGATGAATGAAATTCTCTGGTCTACCAAGCTACTTGTGTTAACTGTAAAATCCATCATATGGGTGAGCTATGATATTATGCATGAAATATTTAATCAATGTATGTGTTTGTGCTTGATGAAAGACAGGAGGCTCCCTTTATGGTACTAGCGGGGAGTATAGATATGTACTCGCGCGTTATGTTTTTTGGCTCACTTAGAATCCAAAGAATTTCTAACGAGTTGGGTTGTGACTTTCTAATGACTTGAAAAAGTCATGGTGAATCCGAAGAATTTCACCCCAGATAATACTCCTCATGTCGAAAAAGGTTACGTGTGTCTTATGATTGAAAACATTATGAATTAGTGTATATGTGCATATGCATTAAAACCTCTATCATAAATTTAAGTTTGCAATGTATCATCTCTGAACGACTTAATGATTACCATAACATTTGATAGCTATCATATTGTTATAAAATCTTTGATCAACACAGTTCCATAGAGATTTGATGTTTATCCATCTGAGTATAGCTCACCCCCTCGTTAATATTTTTTTAGGGCAAGGGAAAAATACCTCTGATTGGGAGAAGTAGAGTATTTTTGTTGTTGGGGAAGCATCAAGGTGTGCATGTGTTAGTTGTTTTGGCAGCGGTTTTTTTATATAGTTGCAAATGTTTAAAGCTATGTATGGGAAGATACTTCAAGTCACTTGTGGCTATGTATTTTGGACTTTAGCGGCTCTCTCTCGCGTTTTTTTCTGGTGGTTTGATTGAAGCAGAGTTATCAAGTTATATGTAGTAAATTGTGTTTTCTTTTGGCATGGATCAATATTTATGGATCGGCTTAGCTTGAGTCTCCTTGAAATTATGCGGATGATGGCTTAAAATTTTAAGCTTAGTGTAAAACCCTTCCGAGCTGTATAGTGATGTAAGTATCAAGTTGGATGCGGAGAGACTATCGTTTAATGTATGACTTGATTTGGAAGTCTTCCGTTGTAGATTATTTTTTGTATATATAATTTTTTCCTTAGCCAAAGCATTAGTTTATGCTCCCTTGTGAGTTGTAATAATCCAAATTTCCTGTTGAGACAAAATCTAGGTCTCACAAATTTGGTATCAGAGGATATTTGGTCCTTGGCATACCACTATACCGATTACGAGATTTTTCTTTCAAATTTAGAGAGAGTCATAGGTTATCCTCAATCATTGCAGGTGTGCTTAAAAGCTAAGCTATAGCTATTTCAACTTTATAAGTCTTAGTTTTGGGTTATATGTTTAATTATCTAACACAGTACAGTGTTTTCCAGTCATTATGGATCCGAATCAAGAAGCCAAAGGAGATAATAACAACAAAGCTCTACATAGTGGAGCCATTGGTCCCCCTGATACTTTTGCACAGATGATAGTTACAGTTTTTCAGGTGTTGAAGGGTGCAGAATGACAACTTGTGGGGAGCAGTCCTGTAACCGAGGAGAAATTTCTTAAAAGCTATCAATACATGCTCCCTCCACTACTCGAAAGAACCACCGATCCATTAGCCGTCGAGGTATGGTTATCACTTGTTGAGAAGACCTTGCTTGGTCTTATGATCCCAAAAGAGTTCAAAGTTCATCTAGCCACGTTCTTTATGATTGGAGAAGCAGAAGAATGATGGAAATGTCAAATGAGAGAGATTTGTTAGTAGAATGACACAACAAAGTTTGTCAATGTTTTTAGAGATTGATACTTACCTTTATCCGTAAGAAGACAAATGGAGGATCAATTCCTATGACTTATTCAATCAGATAAATTTGTTGCACAATGTGAAGCTGAATTTACAAGACTCTCGAAATGTCCCGGCCTTCGTTGCTACAATAGAAGATAAATGTCATCATTTTGAGCAAGGTCTACAAGACAACATCAGGTAGTTTGTACTTCCTCTGGAAATAACAAATTTTATTACATTGGTGGATAGATCCAGAAAAATTGAGATCGACCAGCAAGTTATTCAAAATAGAAGGGGCTCTCATGGGAAGAGAATTTTGAGAGTTCAAAGGGAAAATTCTTCCCCCAGTCAGATTCTAATTCGAAGAAATCAAAGTCCGGAAAAATTGATACTATTTCAAATTATAGGAAAAGCTGTCCAATCTGTGGGAAAGCGCATTCTGGGGAATGTTCGTTTGGTAAACAAGTTTGTAATTGTTGTCACCAACCAGAGCATACAGTGCGATGGTGTCGCTCTTCTCCGCAAGAAGCCAACGCTGAAGTAAAATTGTTGAATGCACAACCTCCATCAACAACTTATGAAATGGGTTCTACAATCCAAAAAGGGAAACATAAAATACCTTAATCAACAACATCAATTCAAAAGCCAGTGAATGTTGGAAGGACCCCAGTACAACCAAGAGTTTACGCCTTAACTCAAAAAGAAGCCAAAGATGCATCTGATGTTGCCTTAGTTACCATTTTTATTAACGATAATCCGCTCGCGCTTTCTACATAACCCGTATCAATATGAACGAGGTGTTGTCAGTACTAATGCCAAACGATACAACCACCACTGCTAGTTTTAAGTGCAAGGCGGAAATATTGATAGGTGAAAAAAATTCCAGACCTCTTTGATTGAGTTGCCTGTATCCATGTTTGATATTATATTGGGGATGGACTGGATGTCCAATCATTTCGTATCTATCTATTGTCACAAGAAGAGGGTCTGTATTCAGATCCCAGGAGATGCAAATTTCAGTTTTCAGTGTGACCAAAGTATTTCATCTTTATTAATTTCCTCTATAAAAGCTTTTAAGTTTCTACGGCATGGATATAACAATTTTCTCGCACATGTTAAGGACATCACCAAAGAATCTGGAACCATTGATTCAATTCCGGTAGCAAGAGATTATGCAGATGTGTTCCCAAAGGAATTGTCAATTCTGCCGCCTACTCGAGAAGTGGATTTTACGATTGATTTGATGCCCGGTGCTACACCTGCGGTCAGATCTCCCTGGGGAGCACCAAAAGAATTATTGGAACTTAAAATTCAGTTAAAAAAATTGTTGACGAAAGAGTTTATTCGACCATGCACATCACCCTGGGGAGCACTTGTTTTATCCGTAAGCAAAACGAATGATTTTATGCATTTATGCATTGATTATAGAGAACTAAATAAGTTAACAGTAAAGAACCAATATTCATTGCCAAGAATCGATGATTTGTTTGATTAATTGACCGCTGCTTCAATTTTTTCAAAAATTGATTTAAGGTTTGGATACCATCGAGAAGGATATTCCGATCACAATGTTTCGAACAAGATATGACACTATGAGTTTGTCGTAATGCCCTTCGGATTAATAAATGCTCCGGCCGCTTTTATGAGTCTAATGAATCAAATATTTAGAGAATATCTCGATATGTTTATCATTATTTTTATTGATGATATTCATGTATACTCACTGAATGAGGAATTACATGCTCAACATTTACATATAGTGTTACAAACACTCCAAGAAGAAGATTTATATGCCAAATTTTCAAAATGTCAGTTTTGGCTAAAAAGTATATCGTTCTTGGGGCATGTGGTGAGTGGTAATGGAATTGCAATTGACCAACACAAAATCTAAGCTATTATAGATTGGTCAAGATATACAAATGTTACAGAGGTTTGTAGTTTTCTTGATTTGGCAGACTACTATAGAATGTTCATCGAAAGATTTTCTCACATTGCTTCACCATTATCTAGAGTAACTCAAAAGGTGAAATATGAACGGAGTGAGATGTGAAGAAGCCTTTCAAAAATTAAAATATTGTCTCACCACATGCTTCTAGCGCTTAGTCATATCAGGGACCCCCCTTACCTTAGTCGGACAGGCTTCTAGCTCCACGCATTGATTCCAAATCAAAATCTTGGAAGAAATTGTTTTGATTGCATAAGAAAAAGGTGATCCTTGGCGCATATCCTTCTACCTATGAGCAGTCCGAACATGCTTTCATCAAAGAACTTCCTAATCAGCTAGGTCCGTCTGTCGAAAGTTTGTAAATGCATGCGATGTTTCGAGTAGGAGTAGAGTGAAGGGTCTCGCTTTCAAGTTGTATCGACTGACAATATGCTATAGCGACAGGTTCAGAATCAAACGAAAATGGAAAAGAAACCTTTTCCTGTCGGATAAATATGAGGTCTGGCACACTAGTAGTAAGTTTTCATAAAGAGAATATTAGCATCATAATCAAGATAGAAATGCTAGAAATTATATTCAACAAAAACTGAGGTAAAAAGGGTAAACTACTTTGATAGCGGCGTAGAAGTCATACTTATCTGTTGTTCGCTTCTCAGAAGGACACTATGCTTATACATCTCCTTGGTAGTCGACACAGTCTCTTCCGTGATACGTCTTTCGCTATTATGAAACGAAATTCTCTCCTAAACTGTTATTGAAAGGCCAGGGGCTGTTAAACGTTAATAGACCGAAAGGCCGGAGAACATTCATGAATAATGAATAGTTCGGTGATTGCATTCCTTTCTCACAAACCAAGCAAAAAATAATAGGGCTAGGTCGGTGATTTATGAGCCCTATCTGCTAACCTCAACAGGGGACTGATGGGCAGGATAGGGTTGACCCGTAGCTATAGTAGTAACTAGAATATCTCCTCAATAGAAACGGTACAAGAGGATTGGTAAGGGTAGGCCATGAGTTTCCCATGGAGTATAGGTGATTCCCGTAGGAGAGTACTATGAACAGGTTAAGGTATGTGTAGTAGGCTTCATTCAGTGGATTCTAGCATTGAAGATAGGAGAGTTCTTCCTCTTCCGGAAGAAACATGTATCAATCGGTGCATTCTCCTCGGTAGTCCATTCGATCAGCGCACCTGCAGCTACAGACCAGACGAGCTTCTTTCTCTCCTCGGTGCACTTGCGGTTAAAGCGAATAACGTGTTCGGTGTCTTAATGGCCACCTCTTCCCCTCAGGGAGAAATTCTTGCCAAAAACCGAAGGGAGATATTCAACCTTCAAGTACTGTACTTCACTTGAGCACCTGGCGATGACTCTTCCTACCGAATACCGGTATCTCGTCGGTCGGTCTATTAACCAACGCTTGACTTGCCTTCGTAACTCTGTGGTTAGGAAAGAACAAGGGGCTTTAGCTCCACATATTGAGTCCATTCATGTTAGAAAAGAAGAAACGCGTCTCCTTTAAGTCAAGGGGGAAGTTCTCCTTCGACCTAGTACTTTCTCTCGCCCTGGGGACTTGGCTCTTCTTTCCTTGGTTGGGTGAAAATGAGAACCTAATGAAAGTGCATGTTAGAAGTTCTTTCTCTATAGCCGGAGAGAAAGCGAAGCCTGAACCTGTTCAAAGGAGATCCAGCAAACTAGATGGGGAAAAACCACTATCGATAATGATGCTGAAGACTAAAAAGAAATAGAAAAAGCAAGGCGAATGACAGCGAAGTGAAATGATATTTTTTATCCCACCCTAGTGGAAAAGTTAGAAACCACATTTTCCCTAAGCACGGTCATTGAAAAAAGGAAAATTTTATGAAACCCTAGGGGCAAAAGTTATCAACCCCAAATTCTCTCTCCAACTCAGTCGAGCCGACCCATACGGGTCGCCTAAGCAAGGTCAAGAAAAAAATGCTCTTTTTATCTCACCCTAGTGCCAAAAGTACTAAAAAATGAACTTTTCAACTACTCTTTCAGGAAATTGACTTGCAACCGGTTTCTTCAAAATCTTAACCATGAATCTAGCAGCCTGGAATCTTAGGCTCCTATGTTCCACTATGGAGAGAGGATCGGGCTTATCCTATTCCTGATAAGGAAGGAATAGCGGCCTTAGTATTCAATAAGGGCGGCCCAACCTCCATTCATTCCTAAAGTAAGGAATGGCGGGATGTTTAACTCCCCTTAAGTAGCTTATACTGGATTTAAGAGTTTTTTGAGGAGTCTTCCTTTTGACACGGGTATTATGATATAACCAGTGAAAGCGTAATGTCTCTATTCTAAAGGAATGCAAACTAGATTCCTAGAAGTTAAGTGAGACTGATCTTGACTCTTCTTTCTTAGATCAGAAGCAGAAGCCATCTCAGCCCAGATAGTTGGGTCTTTGCATTTACTAGAATGGATAAAAGGTACATCAGGTATTGGAAGGGCGGCTATGAGGACTGAAGACTGACCAATAGAAAGAATGCTTGCTCACTAGTACCCACGAGAAGGCACTGGCGGCAGAAAGCCGGTGACAGGGGCCCCGGGTGACACATTCGGGATAACTTAATAGGGTCTTTACAAGAGCAAGGATTGAAGCTCTCTTGAGGGCTTGGTTGCCGCCGCCATCTCATTGGGATTCCCGAGCTTCTTGTCCTGAGAGCAACTGACATCCGCAGGAAAGAGATCTGGGATTCCAAGGCCAGTAGTTGCATTCACTCAGAGAAATAGCTGCCTACTAGCTAACAACAAAGAGGAATAGCTCAGTATCGTTCGTGCCCTACAACTAGTATGTCACTCTCTTGAAAGAGCAAGTAAGGAAGGCTTCACTTAGAATCCCCCGATAGGTAAAGAAAGGTATTGTAAGAGTCTCTTTTCTCTTTCATTTCCTTGTTTAGAAGTAGAGAGAGGCATGGGTATGGCTCTCGAACGGTGTAGGAGTGAGAGGCATGGGCATAGCTCTCGAACGGTGTAGGAGTGAGCCATGAGAGCGTCAAGTAGCGGCATTTCTGTCACAGTCAGATCCACATGCGGGAAGGGTCTCCAAGAAAGTTCGAAGCTTTCTATTTGTCTTTTCTTTTGCTCTAGAGGGAATTCTCTTTCAATCGCCGCTTGTCCAAAATAAGTAGAAGTCCCGGTAGAAGTACCGAGTGAAACTGACTCTTTCAAGTAAGTAATTCGTTCCATTGATTAATTATCTAGAACTTAGCCCCATAGAGATGTTGAAGATGGGTGATGTATATATTAAAGTCACTATTTGAGCATATCAATCCTATAAGTAAGATCTTCAGATCTTTAGTTGCCAACCCCTGCGAGTGTCAATCCAGGGAAGTCGGATGTCGGCCTATCCCTGTTTTGTTGATCGGTTACCCTTAGTCCATTACTGAATAAGGAATGGTCGGGCATCAATCCTCTTCGGGGAATGAAACTTCGACTTCAAGCAGTAACCAACTCCCTGCTCTCAGAATACCTTTCTCACCCGACACAAAAAGAGAAGACGTCAGGTTGCTTCAGCCAGGTCAGATTGCCTGAAAGTCAGGGTGTGGGAGATGAACTGCTTAATGATTTCAAATGCACAAGGGTTGAGCGTATGATAAGCGAGTGATCAGGGCTAACTCAAATAGAGAGCTCAGAGTCCTCTTGTTTTTTGATAGGTGGACCGACCCCTCCTTTGGCAGGTAGGGAGGCCGGCCACAGCGGATCAAGAATGGGTTAGAAGCACGATGGTTGAGAGCTCCTAATTGGGCTGCTATCTGCTGCGTAAATGGATAGAAAGGCATCCTAAGCAGGGCAAGTAACCCACGACTTGGGAATAGATTGATTGGTAGGAGGTTTCATCTCTCTTGTCCCTCCGGCCAGCCCCCAACAATTCATTCTTCTTGTGGACCTCTTCCAATTGTAGTTCTCTATCCCTAAGCAGACCTACTGTAAGCCATTGCGAGTTTTGCAGTATTCTCAAGAGTTGATATACTCCTTTCGCAAATCAAACTTTGACCATTTCACTTTTTCTTCTGCTCGCAAAAGTTTATGCTTGCCTTGCAACCTATTCCATTGATTCTCTTTGCGGGACTCCAGCGTGAAAGCATTCCGGCTGGGGGCTGGAAGAAGTGTTCAAGTCGCTTCTTTTCCGCTTTCAAGCTGAATCAAGTGGGGACAAAAAGTAAGTAGTTCACGGGGCAACGAAGCCTTAAACTGAGAAAAGAGTTTCGAAGTCCTCATCGCAAGTGTCCTCTAAGCTTCTCCTTTGAACTAGTATGCGGTTGATAAGCTTACCTCCTGAATATTTATACTTCAGGCGCAGGAGTGAGGAAAGCGACGAAATGTATCTGTCCTTCTAAAAGAAAAGAGTTCAGAAGTTCATTAGCTCATCTCGAATGGGGTGAATCAGGAAGGACAAGACGAATGCGAGTTCAGGGACTATCAAAAGATAGGCCCGAACGGAGCCCTTTGAAGGCTTATTTCATCGATCCAGGTTTTTGTGTGATCATCTCGATCTAGCAGTGTGAAGATATAGTTCATTAGCGAAATGCTCAAGGTAGAATCCGAAGGTGGAGCGAGAAAGAGGAATTCCCATGGGCGGTACCTATGCCAATACTTGAGATTGATTTCATATATGCTCACGCCCACCATCCAGCACTGTAGTTAGCAGGCTCGGGGGAAGGGGAAGAAAGCCAAAAAGAAACCTCCTTAGAGCTAAAGAACTGAAATGAAAGATCTTGAGACTAGGCTGGAACAAAGGGATACTAAATTCGTGAACAAGATGGGATTGATTAGGCTATAACCCAAACCACTATTCTATGGGTTAGGAGAATCCTCTTCTATTATAGAGGATAACTAGTCTAGACCTAGGAAAGCCTTAAAAGCTTCCTTCCCCTTGTACTTGGCATTGCTTGCTTCAATAGTCTTTGAGCTAAGAGTCCACCGACACAAATATTCTCTCTTTTCCTTCCCTACCGAGCATTGAAATCCGCTTTTCCTTCCAAGCTTTTCCCGAAAGAGGGGCTCGACCTCTGGGAGAGGAGCAGACAGGAGAGTTTCACTATATAATAGGGCTAAACCATAACCAAAGTTTGATCTGGTAGCATAGTTTTGTGAATTGATGAAAGACATATGTGAGGAGAGCATTACAGCAACGTATGCACCCGTTTCAAAAAATCTTTCTCGCGTACCGTTACAGAAGGCGGAATAGAGTAGTGGAAAGCTTGATGATTGAAGCGAACTACCAGATAGATTGATGATACTAACTCCCCTTTCAATAGTGAGATCGGGCCTGGCGAACTACCATTGATGGATTGAGGCGGGGGTTGGAACCAACCCGGTTGAAAGCGATAGCCTTGATATCCTGTACTGGAAGTTTGTTTTGCCTTGGTTCAAGTTTGTTTTGCCATGCTTCAGGTTTGTTTTACCCTCTTTCTGAGCTAAGAAATTCAATATGCACTCACCGACCTATGATCAAGGTTGGCGTTGTGCTTTGCTAGTAATGGTTGAGCTTTGTCCAGTAAGCAAAGGGAAAGTTCTCCTTCTATTCTTGAGTGACTTGTTCGTCGATATTCAATATATAGTAGCATGCATCTTCAAAGCGAACGGTAAGGTGAAAAAAGAGTTGCTCGAGGCACTCATCGATCATGACCATTTCTTTTTGTAAAGATTCGAATAGGCTTGCTACATGTATTCTACGAGCTTCATACTTGAAGCGAGCATTAAAGCTCACTAGCTTAGGCTCGTTTCGTGTACGACACTCGCACCTTCCATTGTTTTACTTCTATAGGGTCATCGCTCAGAGCAGCTTTTAAGGTAGCACCTATAGCAAGATAGTGAGCAGTGACAGTTCTTAATATATTTCTTGGGAAGAGGTTTCGCCAAGTTTGGTTGATAACCGGAGCTCTGCGGTGGACTGCCCCTTCTGTTGGCTTTCTAGTCGCCTGAGATCGTTAGTATTCGGGAATCCTTCTAAGGCTTTCTTGTCATTGGTTGTCTCATCAAGTGGCTAAGCCAAAGAGCTGCTAAAAGGCTCTCTATTTCTACTGGGATAGGTTACACCTTTATACCGACTGAAACGGGTCTGATTGGAACCTTGTACACTAGGGCTGAAGCTATTCTTTCGGCGTCTTCAATCAAGACATTGATCATTCTATTATATGATGTAAGCTTGACCATGATGCCGCTTGTTCTTGAATATGACATCTTTTCTAGCCTATTCGCTCTAAATATGTGTTCTTTCTCGAGCTTCCAACGCGGATAAAAGCAAGTCTGGTCTGAGCCAAAACCTTTCTTGTAGCATGATCTTCTTAATACTGGCTCTTCCAAATGGTATCGATGGTTTTCAAATATATAGTGACGCATCGTTGAGAGGTTTGGGTTGTTTGTTGATACAAAATGGTAGGGTGGTCGCGTATGCATCAAGAAAATTGAAGCCAGCAGCACACGACTACCCTACTCATGACCTCGAGTTAGTCGAAGTAATATTTGCGTTGAAATTATGGAGACATTATCTTTATGATTTGCGGTGCGAAATATATATTGACCTTCAAAACTTGAAATACATATTCTCACAAAAAGAGTTGAATATAAGACAGACATCGGGTTCAATTGTTAGATGATTATGATGCGAAGATTCTTTATCACCCGGGCAAAGCAAATAAAGTTGTGGATGCCTTGAGTCGTAAAAACAAAGCCAATGCAAATTGACTGATCACAGAACAATCAGAATTAATTGATTCTCTTGATAGGTTGGGAATCTCATTAGTTTGTATGCCAGACAAAGAGCTAGCTACCTTTCACCAGATAACAGTTCAAACACCACTACAAGACAAAATTCGAGAATCATTGACACTGGATCCTGAATTCAATAAAATGTTGGATCTAGTTATAGTTGGTCATGCGGAAGATGATTTTAAATTAGACAATGAAGACATATTGCGATACCGAGGCAGAGTTTGTGTACCGAATGCCGGTGATATGAGAAGGCAAATTTTACGCGAGGCGCATTATGCTGGTTATACAATTTACCTTGGAAGCAATAAGATGTACAATGACCTTCAAACAAATTTCTGGTGGCCGGGAATGAAGAAAGAGATTGCTAGATTTATCTCCCTATTCCTGAGTGGAAATGGGCAGATACAACAATGGATTTGGTGGTCGAATTACCACGAAATAGTCGAGGTTACGATAATATCTCGGTTGTAATCGACCAATTACAAAAACAGCTCATTTCATAGCTAATTGACAAACCAATGATGCAGAAAGGTTACCTCAGTTGTATGTGGAAGTCATCATATGGTTTCATGGAGTTGCAAAATCAATAGTCTCGGATAGAGATGGACGATTTACGTCAAATTCTTGGAAATATATTCAAAAATCTCTTGGTACCAGATTGATTTTTAGCACAGCTTTTCATCCACAAACAGATGGCAATTTGAACGTACTATTCAAACTTTGGAAGATTTGTTTAGATTATGTGTCCTCGATTCTGGAAAGAACTAGGCGTCGCACTTGCACCTTATATAGTTTGCTTACAGAAATAGCTATCAATCTAGTATATGCATGACATCTTATGAAGCTCTTTATGAGAGAAAATGTAGAACATGTTTGGCATGGACTGAAGTCAGTGAAAGAGTCATTATAGGCTCAAAATTAATTGACGATGCAAAAAAGAAAATTCGGGTAATACATGATAGATTAAAAGCGCCGCAAGATAGGCCAAAGAAGTATTATGATGCCAAACACAAACCAGTTGAGTTTAAAGTTGGAGACTTGGTATTCGTTAAAGTTAACCCGATGAAGAGAGTTGCACAATTTGAAAAAGCAAATAAGTTGAGCCCAAGATATATTGATCCATATGAAATAAATGTGTGTATTGGTGCAATTGCTTATAGATATGCACAAACGGGTTAGGCATTGGGTGTACATGACGTTTTTCACATTACAAGTCTTCAAAAATATGTATTAGATACGAAGGAAGCAGGTAAAAATGCACAGGGTGAGCATTTTAAAGATACTTCAATTTCATTACAATCCAACCTAACATATAAAGGAGAATCACATCAGATCTTGGGAAAGGAAGTGATGAAACTAAGAAGTAGAGAAATTTCATACATTCGCGTACTATGGAAGCAAGGCACAGAACGTGGAGCAACGTGGGAGCGTGAAGAGGATATGAGAAAACATTACCCTCATCCTTTTATTTTAGGTATGATACCTAAATGTTTGAAAAAAATTTTGTTATGATCACTATGTCTATCGGCTGCAATATACTTACGATTTCTTTAAGCACATTTACTATTGTTAAGGAAAAAATGTAAAAATAAAGGCCCTTTGTAAGGCCCAGGTAAGGCCCATTTCTCTCTTTGATTTTTAGTCCCGCATCTTAGAATGTGACTCTCACCTTCTTCTCTTTCTATATAATTGTAAAAATACATGTATTTAGTGATTTTGGAAATGAAATAAATTGAGGAATATTTCCATCTTGTATTTTTCTACGCGGTATCAGAGTCAATTGATCCTAAATAATGTTTCGGATCTTGCTCTCGTGCGTCCTGTTCCTGTTCTGGGCGGTTAGAAATTTTCTAACCGCAGCATTGTCCTGCAGCTCCTGTCGCCCCCCCCCCCCCCCCCCCCCCCCCCGCCTCTACATTATCTCATTGTGTGACATCACGCATGATTTCATTGTTGCATTTGCATGAGCATTACTTAGAGTTGTCCAATGAAAATGCTGTAATTATTACATGATTTATATTCCCGACGGTATTGAATGTGTTGAAATCTCTAGTTTCAAGTCAACGATATTCATATTCAGTCATATATGTTATGCTTGACTATCAATCTTATCTGGTCCTCTTATATCCCCTTCTAGTTGGCTCCTAAATGTCAGAGAGAAATGAGGGTTGTCTTGTAAATTGCTCTGTTGCATTACTTCAACGCTATTTTGTGTTCTTCCATCTCTAAAGTGACCCACTTTTGTTGACATTCAATCGTCATTCAGCTTTTTTTTCTCTTCGGTGTTCTATCTTAACTTCGTGCATAGATTTTTCCGCTCTCGAATTCTCTAGTCTTACCTCTCAATTTCGAGTTAATTGAAGAAATTCTTGGGATCTCGGAAGCCAATCTTTCGTATCCATTCGAAACTTTCTCCTTTCTATTTTATTATATCCATAGTTAGATTTCATGTCTTTATTTGCAAATCTTGTTAGAATGAATGACGTCTGAATCTTCGCCATATGAGACCCTATTCAAGGAATTCTTGAATGTTTCGGAACAAAACTTCCTAAGTAGAGAAAAATGTAACAATTCAAAAAGGGGGGTTTAAATAAATTAAAAGTTGATGGCAATCTTGTAAATAGTATATTAGAGTTTCCTACTATTTCCCTCCTGTACCGAGCAAGCCTCTCCCCCGATAAAAAAATCCTGCTCCATGTTATTTTCGTGAGCCGCTTGCCGACCCCCGTCTCCCGCAAGCGCGCAACCCGTCACTCCAAATCCCGACGCCTCCGCTTGCTCCAGGCGCTGACGTCCCTCCTGCTTCTTCTCTCCCTCTAGCCGGTGACCTCCTTTCTCCCTCAGGCCGACGAGCTCCTTCTCCTCTTCTCCTTTGAACAGCAAGTCAGCCACCTTCTTCCTTCCTCATATGTCGACAACATCCTCTCCCTCTCCAAGAGCCGGCTACACCAACAATAACCTCCTCTCAAGGGACGGAGTTTCTCCTTCCTCCAAGGAGCCAACATATGATTTCCCCCTTCTCTTCCTCGAGACCAACAACCCCTCTCTTCTTTGGGCTCTGATTTCACCTATGCTCGAATCCTTCTCCACACAGATTTTGAGCTCGGATTTGGTTCTTATTATTAAGATTCTTTCTTCATCACCCGTATTCAGATTTTTTTTAATCCCCCGTGAAATTATGTCTCCAAAATTGCGTATACTTGTGCTTCAAGATTTTTACCCCATGTAATCGTCTAACCATTGTGTATTCGTGATTTTAGCACCGCTGCTCGATTTATTTGGTGAGATCTCTCCAAAGCCCTCTCTGATTTAGGGTTTTCATAAGCTAAGCACTGTCAAGTCTTCATTTCTGTGTGGTAGTCTTCTCTCCCATCACCTTTGAGGGAGATAATTTTTAAACTCTCTCATGTTTAAGTTATTTGATGAAAAATGTTTGTGATAGCGTTATGCATCTTGCTTTGTCAAATATCGCTTTCGTCGTTCTTGAACAGGTTTAAATAGGGTTTCTGATTTTGCTTGTGCCGCTTAGCCGCCACCATCAGTTTGAGCCTCACCTTAAGGCAATTAGAGATCACTCTCTCTTGCAAACATTGAGTTTAATTTAATGTTTCCGTTCCTATTATTATATGGCATCGCTCTTGAATATTTGAGCCATCAAATGAATTTAAATCTTGAATGTCTAATCTGACAAGTTTGTAGTTTAATGTATTTGGAATGACATGAATCTGTAATCGTGAATTTTTATTTGGAAATCGCTTAGATGAATGATTTTCTCATTTGATATATAATTGGAAGAACGATAGATTGTTGAACATGAGCAATAAGTGTCATGATAATAATTGTAACGAATTTTGATTAGCAAATATATGATTGGTGTTTTTATATCATGCTCGTAACGTACATATTTTACTTGGAAGATATTTGTGTCTAAAAATGATTTAATTTAGATGAGTACTTATTATCCCAAAACCGATGCATGTAAAACTTAACCATGCGATTTACTTGAAAAATCTTCTTGTTAATGAAAATTTAACCATTTGAACCCACAAGATTTTAATGTTCACTATCTAGTTTTGTGTGTCATCAAATCTTTGCTTCTTATGTATGTTTGGTTGCAAGATTTTGGTAACAATTATTTCATGACTTGATTCTTCCCTTCGATGCAAATTCGTTACTGCTAGAATCACAATCTATTAATCATTTAATTCATTAATGTCATAAATAATCATTGAAAAGTAGCGTTTAATTGATGTAACACCTTGACTTGAGTTTACGCTTGTTTTTGTAACCGAAACAAATAAATGATCATAGCATGTACAAATTTTCTGATAAGTCTTACGTCTGAATTTGAATATGAATCATGTGCATCAAATAAAAACATTTACATCTTTCATTGGTTGCTTATGTCATTACATGAACAAATTTATGCTATGCTCCGGAGTTGGCTAATAATTTTAGTTTTTTTTGCTTGGCTCACTTACTTGTCTATCTTGTTAGCTTTGCTACATTAAAACTGGTACACAAATATTTCTGATTTCCCGGCTCGTACTTTATTTTTACTTTGTTCACATTTTGTTTCAATGTTCTGAGTCTTTTTCCTTCTTGTTTTGAAATTTTCCTTATCGTCCGTGCATGCGCTGCCTGTTTTCCGAGCCCGATATGTGTCAAGCTCCAACAACTAGATATTTATCTTTTCGCCGTGTCAGGTTCTATGTATTTTATTTTCTTTACTGTCAGATATTTCTTTTACGTAATAATTATAACCAGTTATTTTCTCTGTTACCATGTATGACTGCTAGGCTAAATAATATATGTACTAGAATTTGATGTCAGTGCATGTTCATTTTCATTGGGATTGTCATTGCATGAAATTATATCGGTATTCTGGTATCACGGGTTTTTATTAAAATTCACGTGCATTTGTTTCTCACTGTTATATTTTAAAGCTTGCGCATAAAAATAAATTATTTTCCCTCCAAATTAATTATTTTAAATCTAATTGTCAGTATCTCAGTCCCCGCCTAACAGACATGAAATTTCTTTTCGCTCATGCTTGTGACATCACGACCCACCCAAAGCGCACTCTGACTTTTGCTTAGACGGGTCGTGACAACCCTCTTTGGAAAACCTTTTTCCCATGTCTATTTATATTCAAGGATATAAGACAGACATGAGCCTCCCCAATCCGCTAAGAACTCGACTTGCGTCGAATTGAACTCGACGTGCGTCGATTACCACTCGACGCAACCTGCGTCGAATAAAACTCGTCGTGCGTCAATACCTACTCGACGCAGGCGTCAACTTATATCCGCTTTGATTTTGGCATTGGTTGCGTCGAATTGAACTCGACGTACGTCGATAAGTACTCGATGCAACCTGCGTCTATTTTCTTTGTATCATAGGATTGGTCCTTCACTCATATCCAATATGAGAAAGACCAACACAATTCTTCCTCCAACTTATCCAAACACTCTTTTGTGCGACCTTATAGGCTCATATTGCGTTAGCAGTGAGACTAACTGCTTGACTACTTCCAGATCATCCTGGAAAACTCCAACAGCTTGGATTGACAAGACTACAGATTGAATCAAGCTCATTCAAGAGCGCAAGAAAATAACTCGGGATCGTCAGACCAAATAGTATGACTAGAGACACAAATCAATGGAATTTTGTGTTGGGGATTTGGTTAATCTGAAGGTCAGACTCGTCAAGGGTGTCTCTTGAATCAAGCGGATGAAGAAATTGATTCCAATATTCATTGGTCCATTCGAGGAATTAGAACGCATTGGTGAGGTTGCATATAAGTTGTCCTTACCCGATGAAATGAGTGGTTCACACGATATATTCCATATCTCCTATCTGATGAGAGCAGTCAGAGATCCTAGCGAGATAATTAGTACCGAGAAACACTAATCGAATCAAATCATAGTATCAATATCAAACCGGTCAGAATAGTGGATTCAAGAATTCAGAAGCTCAGAAACAGAGAAATTAGTTTTGCAAATGTCCTTTAGATGAACTGTGGTCGACCAGAGTATATTTGAGAATGTGAGGATGAACTCCTGAGCAATGAAAATTATGCCTTCCTCTTTTACTCAGATATGTTTGTAATTTTTTAACACGAAAATGCTTAAGAGGAGATTTGTAACATCCTTAATTTAATACACAAATAAATTTAAATTGCAAGGTCTGACAGCTAGGGGAGTTGATAAAACAGTTGTTGCTTGGTGATCACTAACTTAAATGAAGATATTGATAGTGTTACATGGGAGCATTTGGAGATTCGCGGGAACTGAAAACTTATAACATTAAAATTTTAGTCTGCAATGGTGATTTTGTAAAAACTGAGAAATGCCAAATTTTCCCTTACGGTTATTGGCTCGATTCCCCTCTCCTGCGGTTTTAGTAACCGCTCAGTGCCTGCACCGCTTGATTAAGCCCTATAACCCCCCATGCATAACTCTATTTCCCTCTCTCATCAGAGTCGAAACCACCACACGTTTCATCTCTGTATCAACTGCCCACCGGGTTCTAGTGCCGGTTCTTCAAGCTGAAGCCCGAAATCCCGCAGCTGACCGCTGCTCTCCCCTTTTCTGGCGTCGTCGAAGCAATTTATAGCCCCAACAATCTTGGTAGGAGCTGATCTCCGACCGTCCAGGCGCAAGTTTCGGCAAGCCTGCTGCGACCAGGAAACTTCTCCAGCATTACTGCATCGACTTCAGGCCTTCTTCAATCCCCTCCCCCTTCTATCACTATGTCAGAAATCAAGGGCTTTTGCTAGCAGGTGACCCTAATGTTACCGTCAGTGGTCGTTCTCAGTGTGAGACGATTTTCTCCTCCCCCTATCTTTGAGATTTCAGACAAGTGACATGGAATTTGGTGTTTCTCCTACAGAAATTTCAGAAGCCCTCAACGAGGCTCAAATTTTGTGTCGTCTCTTCTTAGTTTCAGTCAACATTTGTTTTAAAACATTATTTAAGATTAGGTGGGACAACACCAATCATAGACGAGAACGTTTTTTGTATAAGAAATAACAACCTCCACTATTAGATAAGTGGTGAGCTTCTTCCATTTATTATAGCACAATATTCCTTAAATTTCGAAGATGGGTATAAGTACGTTAAATGCTTTTTTAGAATTTTTGAGTAAATAAACCTCGTTACTTCGGAGATCAAAGCAGTGCTTCGGAATATTTCTCAAATGAAGCTATGTCGTTGCGTTTGGTGTACCAACGTCGCAATACCGCTGTAATAAATTTTTATTCCTTTGGGTTTGACATACCAAATAGTCTGCATATAAAATGTCCTTCACTATTTAGAAAATTCTTTAGTTATAAGAACTACAATTATTGTTAGAAAACAATAACCTAGCAAACATCTCACTGATATACGTAGTTTATATGTAATATTTAAATTTCCCAAATAGTTAGACATTCAGTAATTGTGAAAAATTATGGAACATATACACTCGTATTTATTTACGACACTGGAAATATTAATCTTACGAATATGAATCCTAGTCGATTAACTAATATGATGCATTGTGTTAGAAACCACGGTGGGGCCCATTTGAGGGGGGCACGTGACATCCAGATCCGTGGCCGACTGCAGTCGTGGCAGAGCATCCCCAACCAAATCACCCAGGATGAATTTAACCGGGGTAGGTTGT
Organism: Platanthera guangdongensis; assembly: GCA_039583875.1. Taxonomy (NCBI): domain Eukaryota; kingdom Viridiplantae; phylum Streptophyta; class Magnoliopsida; order Asparagales; family Orchidaceae; genus Platanthera; species Platanthera guangdongensis. The sequence continues at coordinate 185,318,677 of CM077159.1, forward strand.
TGGGAGCCGGGATCGAACCCGGGACCTCCCCTTTATCAGGCTACTATCTCAAGACCTGATACTCAACTGCACTGCAGTGCAGTTGGGTATCAGGTCTTGAGATAGTAGCCTGATAAAGGGGAGGTCCCGGGTTCGATCCCGGCTCCCAACAACCTACCCCGGTTAAATTCATCCTGGGTGATTTGGTTGGGGATGCTCTGCCACGACTACAGTCGGCCACGGATCTGGATGTCACGTGCCCCCCTCAAATGGGCCCCACCGTGGTTTCTAACAAAAGATGGCCATCTTTTGTTAGAAACCACGGTGGGGCCCATTTGAGGGGGGCACGTGACATCCAGATCTGTGGCCGACTGCAGTCGTGGCAGAGCATCCCCAACCAAATCACCCAGGATGAATTTAACCGGGGTAGGTTGTTGGGAGCCGGGATCGAACCCGGGACCTCCCCTTTATCAGGCTACTATCTCAAGACCTGATACCCAACTGCACTGATAAAGGGTATCAGGTCTTGAGATAGTAGCCTGATAAAGGGGAGGTCCCGGGTTCGATCCCGGCTCCCAACAACCTACCCCGGTTAAATTCATCCTGGGTGATTTGGTTGGGGATGCTCTGCCACGACTGCAGTCGGCCACGGATCTGGATGTCACGTGCCCCCCTCAAATGGGCCCCACCGTGGTTTCTAACTGTTAGAAACCACGGTGGGGCCCATTTGAGGGGGGCACGTGACATCCAGATCCGTGGCCGAATGCAGTCGTGGCAGAGCATCCCCAACCAAATCACCCAGGATGAATTTAACCGGGGTAGGTTGTTGGGAGCCGGGATCGAACCCGGGACCTCCCCTTTATCAGGCTACTATCTCAAGACCTGATACCCAACTGCACTGGCCATCTTTTGTTAGAAACCACGGTGGGGCCCATTTGAGGGGGGCACGTGACATCCAGATCCGTGGCCGACTGCAGTCGTGGCAGAGCATCCCCAACCAAATCACCCAGGATGAATTTAACCGGGGTAGGTTGTTGGGAGCCGGGATCGAACCCGGGACCTCCCCTTTATCAGGCTACTATCTCAAGACCTGATAATCAACTGCACTGCAGTTGGGTATCAGGTCTTGAGATAGTAGCCTGATAAAGGGGAGGTCCCGGGTTCGATCCCGGCTCCCAACAACCTACCCCGGTTAAATTCATCCTGGGTGATTTGGTTGGGGATGCTCTGCCACGACTGCAGTCGGCCACGGATCTGGATGTCACGTGCCCCCCTCAAATGGGCCCCACCGTGATTTCTAACACATTGCATAACATACACAAATTAATACGTAAGCAGAGTAGCACTAGATAGAGTATGATTAGTAGGCATGACTGAGACCTCCTCTAGTTCTAGATAGAGGTGCACTATCTTACTCATCGGCCATAGTGTACCGTATGAGCCTAGATAGTTGGGGTCATGACACCCCCTTTTTGGAGATTAGTAGATTCGAATCTGTGTCTGTGAGACACTAGAATGCTTTAGTTTGTTAGTAGAGACTTGGATAGGTAGATTAGAGTTGCGCATTAGAAGCTACTCTGCCTAAAATTTTAAAAAGAACAAACATAAGCCACCTACAACTCACGTATAGACCGAAACTTAAAAATCCTTTTAGTTAACAAATTTTCGGAACTTGAGTAAATATGCTTAACTTGAGTAAACCAGAACAGACATTTATATGCCAGTATTACTTTAGAAAAGTATGCATGGTATACTACTAAATAGTTTCTCTAAAGTATAAGAACTTATTTTTTTTAAAAGCATGCATTCATTTTCTTTCAACTTATTTTTAGTGTCACTAAGAAGAATAGTTTTTCTTACTCTCTCGTTGGGCTGACCTGATTTCGAGCTTACTTTTTCAGGGGACTCAGATGAAAAGTTGCGCCTAGGATGAGCGTGATTGCGGAGTTCCTCTTATAGTTCTTTATTTTCAGTTGTTTCCCTTTCAGTACTGTACTGTTTTTCCTTTTATGAACACTGTGTAACTTTAATGTGCAAGTTTTTTCTTGTACCAGACATTACTTAGTATTTCAAGCGTATATTTCAATTTAACATCTAGTTGGCTCTGTGAATTTCAGAATTGTTGAGGTACACATTTACCCTTGGTAGTATTTTCTACTTCCGTTGTAAGTTTACTTTCAGTTCTTTTCAATTATACCTGCAATGTATCAGTTATATTACCGTTACTTAGTTTACTTCTTATCGTGGGGCCCGACTGGAATGCTGATTTGTTGTTAAACTAGGTTGGGGTGTTACACAATGGCGACAAAGGATCCATATAGCCGACCCCACTATAGTGGGATAAAGACTTGAGTGTTGTTGTTGTACATGCAATTCAAAAATGTATGTATACTATAGACATATTACTATAATAAAAATTTAATAAACAATAGATGAATAGATTTAAACCTAATTTCATTTTTATAAACGTTTTAGCATTAAAATTTTATTTGAAATAATGTTGAATGACTTGTGTCAATTTTAATGTAACATTTTCCGTACATTTATGTTTTGTAATAGAAATGGTTTTAATCATTAGATTTCTAAATATATGAATTCAGGCTCAACTGAAGCTCGATTTTTGCTAGAACGCAATTAGAAGATTAAGAAAAAAGTTTGAACAGAACTTCAAAAATCTGAGAAGGTTCTAGCTAGGCTCAAAGTCTAAGTAAATGAATGAGTATGAACAATGTAGTACCCAGCTCGAGTCAATTCAATTTTGACCTACTCAAACCAAGATAAAATGATTCCTTAATTATAACTCAATTTGCAATCCTCAATTCAGATTTTGATTTGAAGTAGACATCTCTTTTCTTAAGCAAAACCCCATTCAAGCAAACCGAAGCATAGCAGTCTGACATAATTCATTACACATAATTTCTTTGATGCGATACTCGTACCAAATGTGATATTTGAAGCCACTAGTATTAGTAATCAACAAGATGCAACACTAAATAGGAGACATAAAACATCAGCAATATGCGCTTACTCATATGTATTATCTACAACAAGCCATGCCCCAACCCTTTTGCAGAGATCTGAGATTCTCTGAAAAGAAAAATGGTAAAAGGAATTGGATAGAAGAATATAATAAATGTTGCACGCATGAGAAAAGAGAAAGGAGAGGTCTGCAGAGAGGAAGGATGAGAGACCTGTAGGAGAGGTAGTGGGATATAAGTCCCAGAGGGGTTGCCTGGATTCACCACAGTAACAAGTTTTGGAACTGGCTTAGTGTCTATATCTAAAAGTAACTTCTCCAGCCATTCTGTACACATAATGGCATGAACAAAATAGTATAAACATGTCAATCATACAAAGCAAGAAAACCAAAATGACAATTATTGAGCATAACAAAGAGGTAATTGAAAGAACATTATCATGGGAAGTGATAGAGAGACTTTTAAGTACTTGATGCAAGACGAATCTACAGACTACATGTGATGAACGCGAGAAGCCCTAACCCTAAATGAATGCAAGAAATCATGAAACAAATGCAATCGGAACCACAAACAACCCTAAAATTAAGATGTGGAAGAATGAAAGCACACAATCTGACGAACAAGATGCCACAACATAAATCATAACCTAATGAAATGCAAACAAATGATTCAATCATGCAAGTATTTTAATGCACAATTAATTAAATAATAAATTTTGTAGCTCACACAATTGAATCACATTCAATCACAGATGCTCCAAATTAAGTAAATAAATGATAATTGCAATTAACAGAGAGTAGAGAATGATGTAAATAAGTACTGCACATCTATTGAGAAATAAAGTACTCAAATCAATTTGAGTAAAATATTACTAGTAATAAAGGAGAATATTTGTGCAATGCAAGGAAAATGAAATTAAAATGCAAACATACCGAGTAATCAATGCTGGTGGTGGAGGGGAAGATTCTGAGTTGGTGGTGACTGTCCGGAATGGAGGATGCTGCTTTGTAGGGGGCAGTTTGAGGGGAGAACGGGTTGTTTGTGGCTTGGTATTGGGGTAGCCTGTTCTTGGAAGGTGATTGCTGTTGCCGGAATGCAGAAAATCAGGTATCTAGAAGGAAGTGGGAGGGTAGATGGTTGCTCACTGGGACTGGATAGAGGAGGGAACAGTAGGAAGTTTGATGGCTGCAGGGGGCAGTGATGAGCCCTGAATGGGGTCAGGTTTAGTTGGGGAAGGACTGGGCTGAAGGTTTTGATGAGAGGTGCGCGACTGGACAGTGGAGGAGAGATTTGGACGGAGGAAGGTGGGATGAGAAGCAACTAAGGTTTGGAAGAGAAGGGGAATGGTCGGAGGTTGTTGTGGGGGAAGGACAGGCGGGTAGCAAAGGAGGGTTATGGGTAGGCTTCTGCCAGCTATAGAGGGGCAGGGGAGGACAGCAACAACTGCTAGAGGTGCCGGCGGCTGAACCACTGGAGTTGGCACCATTGGAAAGACAAGGGGATGCATGGAGTTGGCACCGTGCGTGCGCTTGTCATGACCAAAAAGGAATGGGTTTTTTCTAAGACTTTGAACCCCTCACTTGAAACAAGATAAGAGTATATGCATGGGAGATTTAGGTGAAGTGTATACAAAACATTGATCGGCTCATCAGATAACTTAGCTAACTCTAATAATAAAGCTCGAGAAAATAAAAAAAGTACATAAATAAAGAAAGATAACACTGAACGCGATGATGGTCTCTTATCATCCATTTGACAATCCAAAAGCTATTGATGACCGAAATCGATCAAACGAGCACGATCGATCCTCATCAGTACTTTTAATTTATAATTCTCCATTTCGTGAAGAAGGTTCTGTCATCAACATGCAAGGCAAAGTCAAGACCCTTTTAGTATTTAAATTTAAAATTTTGTATTATTTAAATTTAAATAATAAATTACATCAGTACTTCTAATTTATAATTCTTCATTTGGTGAAGAAGGTTCTGTCATCAACTTTCAAGGCAAAGTCAAGACCCTTTTAGCATTTAAATTTAAAATTTTGTATTATTTAAATTTAAATAATAAATTATATATTTGGGTATTGGTTTGAATTTTTTCTTCATGATAGCTTTAGATTTAGGCTCTATTTGGCGGCGTTTTGCCGCTCCGTTTGGGGCAAACGCCGCCGGAAGGCGGGTAAACAAATGAACCTCCGGCGGCGTTTGCTCCGCTTCCACCCGCCCGCCCGCCTTGAGAAACGCCCCAAAAAACTCCGTTTGGAGAAGTCACCTCCCCCCTCCGATTCGAACACTCCGTTTCCACCCGCCGGATCGACCCGCCACCGCCGAACCAAATGAAGCCTTAATTTGGATAAGATTTCACAGACCCGTGGAAGGATTGAGACATCGGGTGGAAGGAATGAGACAGAGAGTGCAAGCCTTAAGGGGCCTCAAAACTAGTCTCCCCTTGAACATTGGTCGAAGCTCAAGAATGGTTGCCATCTCTACTCCATGAAATGCATTCAGTGGTGACATGTGGAAGATGTCATGTATCCTCGACCCAAGAGGCAATGCCTGAAGACAAGTCATTGTCCAAATCTACCCGAGCACTTAAAAATCCCATAATAGTGAGGGGGAGCTTATTGCTCAATTGTCAGGAAAACATCAGTTGTCTATGAGGCTGGAGCTTCAGCCAGACCCAATCCTGCACCTGGAAGTCCATGGACAAGTCTATCATTTACATATTTACCCGCTCATGGACCTGCAAAAGATGCTTCAGGGCAGAAGTTAAGATCTGGTTTTTGCTCCGGAGTAAGTAATCCACCGCATCCACCTTCACCGCCATTGGTGTATATGGAATGATAGGCAGTGGGACACGACCATAAATCACTTTAAAGGGTATAATTTGTAGCAAGAAGTGGCACAATATGTTGTTAAAAAAAACTCAGCACATGCCAAGTGCTCCACCCAAGATTTGGGATTGCCCCTAACTAAAAAGTGTATATACATTTGAATCATTTTATTCATGATATTTGTTTTTCCGTTAAACTATGGTGATACGTGGTGGAGAAGACCTGATCAGGCCCTCTCTGTAGCTCCACTAACTAGGACCGACCTCAAAGGGAACCAAAGATTACTTCCAATCAGATAGCATCGAGCGGTGCTAGGTGCTGCTCGGAGATAGCGAGCAACGCTGCTTCCTCTTCATCACAGTGTCAGAGCGTCTACCACTCATTAAGTATACCAGCTCAATATTCAACCATGAAGCCAAGGCCTGGCAGTCAGGCTGGTCCAAAGTTGTTTTGGCGAAGTCATCGACTTCAGATCCAACAAGTACTTCAGGCTATAGTGATTTATCATGATATTGAAGTGGTGCCCTCATAAGTATGACCGCCAATGTCATACAACTGTTCAACTCCTTTTGATTTAGAAGATACTTCAGCCTTTTGTGGTCCGTGAAGATCTCCACTTTTAGACCATACACATAGTGAAAGAAAACGGTTGTTAACCTAAATCACCTAGAGGGGGTGAATAGGTGAGTTGTGCGTCTTTTGCGGAATAAAAAATAATTATAGCACAGCACAGAACTATCTACCAATATCACAGATGACACAAGATTTATAGTGGTTCCCCTCCCTTGGGTACATCCACTTTCCCTCACCGATCTAGCAATCAACTAGACTCGGCTAGATTATGTGATGCTCTTGTTTTTGAAAGACAACGTCAATCCCTCTCCTTAGAGCATCACATCCCATCAGAAAATCTAAAACGATGTAGCCACCTCATGCTATTATTAGTTTATGTAGCCCAAGGAGCATTATTGTACTTTGTATTTTTCCCACTCGCCAATATATAAGAGTGGTAGTATGCTTAGAGAGAAAATTTGGAAGTCTAGAGTTTTGGCTCTCTTGGAGAGTGAAGTGTCAAGAAGAACTCAGTCTCCGGATGCTTGACGAGAACTTGTTCTCGATTGTATCTTTTATTATTTAATGTGACGCATTTTCATTCCTACGACCTTGATACAACTCTATTGTAACAACTGGTCCAACCTGCCTCAATTAGGGTTCTTTCGAATATTAATAACACTGGCTCACCTCTTTCCCGACGCTCGATCCGTCGGTACAGTTTCCTCGATTAGGAATTCTGCACGATACGCGGCTCCCTCATTCGCCCACATCATCGATGCTCCGGCCCGTCTCCCTGTTCCGTGCGCCTTGCGGTGTATCTCCAGCCAGTCTCCTTGTTCGCACGCCTCACATTGACCCATCGCGCTATTCCGCACGCCCCGCGGTGTCTCTGTGGCCGGTCTTCAATTCTGTCAGTTGCTTCCACCTCGACAGCGTCGTCGGCTTCTTCCAGCAGTGTTTGCACCGCGTGAAGCGCCGTCAGTCGCCTCCATCGCATTCCCCACCCTTCGACGCCTTCCGCCGACGCTGTCCGGCAGTCCAGTGTCTTCCACGCCTTCTGGAGGCCCTCCTGCAGCTTCGGCGGCCATCTAGCGACCATTTCTCCTCCTCGTCGCTTTCCGTCGTGTCGGGCCGCCCGCCTACAGCTATTGCAGCCTTCCAGCGTTCCTTGCGGCTACTCCTAGCCATGGTACATGCCCAAGACTTAGGCCATGGCCCTCCATGCCGACAAGAACACATCCACCACTGCAAACTCGGACTCCCAACACATGGATCACATTGAAGCCCAGTCGGCGGACCTCACGCTCCTCCTTCGAGGACTTACCGCGGCAGTTAATCGCCCTCCAGCTCCTCCTTCATCGACACTAGTTCCAATCGTGTCCGACCTACAACATGGGGTTTTTGCACACCACGACAGACTGTGTCCCGGCCCACCTCCACCGAATTGAGATTCTGGTGTTCGATGGCACCGACCCTCTCGGGTGGATCACCCGCGCCAAACAGTTCTTTGACTTGCAGGCCACCCCTGTCGACCAGAAGGTCCCCCTCGCCACTATCTATATGGAAGGTTCGACACTCCATTGGGTGCGTTGGATGCTCCAACAGGCACCAGACATGTCTTGGCCCACATTGAAGGAGAAACTCCTTCGCCACTACGACAGCCGCCAGGCGGGTAACGCCTTTGAGCGTCTCAGCGTCGTCCGCTAGTTTGACTCTATGGCAACCAACATCGATGAATTCATCGCGGTTGCTACCCAATTTGGCCCTCGACTACTACTTGGGTTGTATTTTTGCTGGTTTGCACCCCCACCTCCGTGCGCGCCTTCGGGTCCAGAACCTAACTACTCTTTCTCGCGTAATGGAGCAGGATAGGTATCTCGACGAGGAACTCTACCCAGCCCCACCATCCTCCTTGACACGGCCGACCCCACCACCGCTGCCAGTACCGCCACCTCTTTTGTCGCGGCCACTACCACCACCTCTTCCGACCGTGGACCCTCTGTCTCCACCTGGGCCCCAGCTAATGACGGCATACGCGCATCCGCCAACTCCACATCCACCGCCCCCCCCCCCCCCCCCCAACGGCTCTATCATCTGTCTTACCAACAACAAGAAGAGCTTCGCCACAAGGGCCTCTGTTTTTGCTGCCAACAATCATTCTCGCCAACCCACGTCTGCCCTCTCAGGAATTTTTGTGTGTTGTTGGGAGCTAACGATACTGATCCTGACTCCGGGGAACTGGATCCGCTGACGCTGTCTGATGACCCCTTTGACCCTCAACCTTGAGGACAAGGTCGTTTTTCAGGCGGGGCGTGTTGATACGATGCGGTCACCTCATGCTATTATTAGTTTATGTAACCCAAGGGGAATTATTTTACTTTGCTTTGTATTTCCCCACTCGCCTACATATAGGAGTGATATTATTCTTAGAGAGAAAACTTAGAAGTCTAGGGTTTTGGCTCTCTTGGAGAGTGGAGTGTCAAGTAGGACTCAGCCCCTGGATGCTTGATGAGAACTTGTTCTCAATTGTATTTTTTATTATTTAATGTAACGCTTTTTCATTCCTAGGATCTTGATGCAACTCTATTGTATCAAAATCTTGCGTGAAGTCGGGAAGCCCGACTGATGGTTCTCGTCTCGTTCAGGTTTGCTGCCCCTTCAGTCTTGAGACAGATCTCTGAAGGGTGGTTGATTGCGCCGATAATCACCAATCCTGTCCAACTGCAGTCGGCGATCACAAATCTGCGTTAAATCCATGGCTAGTATAAGTTAAAGAGGACCATCAAACTCGACGTCCAAGTGAATGCACTACTGGAATCTTGCGGTGAAGATGGAGACTTGTTATTCAGGTCTTTATGTCAACGTCATCCACATAAGAAAGGAGATTCAGGAACTTCTCCAAGTATTCATCAATCTCCTTGGTGTGTTTTAGGAAGATCAGGTTTTCTAAAGGATTTCCCGACATCGAGAACCCGAATCGCATATTGCAAACCCATTTGAAGTCATCCCAGTTCATTCGGGGTTTCTACATTTCCAGCCACAATAACCACATCTGAGCCACCAATACCAAGTGATAAGCGGTAAGCAAAATTTATTTCATGGTTGGTGTCCTTTGATTGGTAAAAATTTTTTTGCATTAAGTTAACCACCGCAGCGGATCGCTCTTGTCGTCATAAGTGGGGAACTCTAGCTTGACATAGCGGGGAATACCATTGTTGTCGTACAGTCCTTCGTGGTGTTCTTCCCAATTTTCATAGAAGGGGATCCTCGACGTCCAAGTGAATGCACTACTGAAATCTTGCGGTGAAGATGGAAACTTGTTGTTCAGGCTAACATCATCCACATACGAGGGGGGATTTTGGAACTTCTCCAAGTAGTCATTAATCTCCTTAGTGTGTTTTAGGCATGTTTTTAAATATCGGATGTCGGATTGAGATTTTAGATATCAGATGTCGGAGACATGTCGGGGACATTTTAAAATGTCGGATTCCTAAAAAATATTTGTATTTTAAGTTATAGCATGTTATTTTAACATTATCATCTGCATTAAATTTTCTTACTCATTTTTAACCTAGTTGCATATATCTTTTATATGCATGTGAACATAATACAAAACTTGAAATATATTAAATACTAATTAAAGGTAAGAAAAAAATTAAAGGTAAGTGAAAAAAATTCAAAATAAAATGGTAATCCAAATCATGAGGCATACTGATTAAATACAAAGAATAAATTAACAAAACCTGAACAAAATACAAACTGTCGTGAGATGTATAGCTTCCATGGTAGACCTCCCTGGCATGAATCCAAATTGATTCTCTGAGATGCTAATCTCTCGTCTTACTCTTCTTTCTATTACTCGTTCCTACAGTTTCATTATTTGACTCATTAATTTGATTTCTCTATAATTAACACAATTTTGTGTATCTATTTTTGTTTTTATACAAATGTATCAAAATACTTTCTCACCATTGATCTGACATCTTCTTTGATTTCAGTATTTTATTGAAAAAATATATAAGCCACAAAAATCCTTCATTCTCTAAACATTTTCATACTTTGATGGGTATATTGTTTGGCCCAACCGTCTTTCTATTTTTCATCTTCTTTAAACCATTTTTACCTCTGATACTTGAATTTTACAATGAAACATTATGTTCATATACTCCTCCGATTTACTAAACTCTTCCAAGTTCAAATCAATGTCTTTTGTTTCGTTATATAAAGGATGAAAGTATCTTTTTCATCGATCTTTAATATCCACATCATCCGTCAACACTGTATCTATTTCATCATTTATGCATATAACTTGGCTTAAATTTCTTGTTTTTCTTTTTCTAGCTCGAGCAATTTTATTTATGTCACGTTCTCCATCTTTGTTATCAAGCCTTCTTTAAAATTTTTCATAAGCATGACTTCTAGCTTTACTTAATGCATGTTTAGCTTTTTTTGACGACTTTATACATTGTTAAGTTTTCATCATTCCTACAAGCATGAAGTGATTTATAGCTGACCCTCTTTGCTCTCACTTTTTTGTGCACTTCCTCTTTCCACCACCAAGATTCTTTATTTGGGGAGCGCACGGCCTTTTGATACTCAAAGTACGTTCTTTCCACTTACTCTTAAATGTGAAGACATAACTTCCCACTAATGGTACAATTGCCTCTCAGATTTTTTTATCTAGCAAGTGTCTTCATTTATATACTAGGATAAGAACTTAAGAGAAAATAATTACATAATTCCATTCATAAATAAAAGAAATAGTGCAAGTGACCATTAAAAATTGTTCAACTAACTGTATGTTTTCCTTCATCTTAAGTTGCAAACATTACAGATTAAAGTGATTTTTAATATTAGCAAATACAATTAGAAATAAAGAAGAAACATGATCAATGACTTTCATAACAACAATGCACAAACAATCTTGAAGCTTCTAGAATTAGAGCAGGTCAAATGGAGAAAAAGTTTTTTTGGGGTGAATTGCATATTAGTACAAGGTGATTAGATCACCATTACCATTCAGTATCAAGTGTGCAAACTCACCTACATCAGGATGCAGTGTTTTTAAATTGCTTGGACCAATCAAAATGTTGTTAACTCCAGTCATCTGGAATGACATATAGGCATTAAAATAATATGGTGCGAACATGACAACAGAGTCCCCAGCATCACATAATGTAAGCACAAGATTCACAAATGCCTGTAGAAACCGAACATTATTAGCAAATTCAGCTGGGTATAAGAAACCAAAAATATTTCATAGGATTATGCAACTACAAACGTCACCACAAGAACAGAAAATAAAATGCCATTGTGCAAACATCACGACAAGAAAAGAAAAGAAAATGTCATTGTGCATTTCGTATGTATCAATAACTGGGAATTACTAAAATAGAAATTTTAACAATGGTCAAAGAATCTTATAAGCCTTCATAATCAACTACTATCAGTTAAATATAGTTCGTTTGGGTAAACTTTTTACAACTTCAATTTACAGGGCGTTGACACACTGGTATTTGTCTACAACTTTCTTACCGCTTTCTGCCGCACTTGTCGCTCTCGCCAAATCCTCTATTCCTGTCATGTTTTTTCGGTTCGTTTGGAGCCTCTGGAGCTTCAGATCGCTAGTTCCTTTCATTCTTCTGCTACTGCTTGTATTTTGAGCTTCGTGAAGGAAGCTTTTTTGTTTTTGATGTGTGCTCTAATGGGGGATAAACTGAAGAGCATTAATGTTCTTGAAGGGGCTTTTGATCAACCTAGACACTATGGTGGAGGCAGAACAAATGTTGATTTAATTCATGGCGTGACTCACATCAAATTGAATGGGAGGAACTACCTCTAACGGGCACAGTCTATGTGGATATTCATTGAAAGCCATCGACGACTTGAGTTTATTACAAGATGTAAATTGGCTCCAAGCAAGACCGACCCCTCTTATGAGAAATGGGAATGTGAGAATCATACCGCAATCAATTGACTTCTCAACTCTATGAAACCCAAACTTGCAAGTCAATTCTTATTTTGTAAGACTGTTAAGGAAATGTGGGAATTGATTGAACGAAATTATTATAAAACAAAGAATTGGCATTGATATATCAATTTCAAACTGAACAAATACACATGACGGGTATGAATGACTTAGAGGAGTATTACAGTAAACTGACTCATAAGTGGGAAGAAATTGATCAATCCTCTGCTATTCAGACCATTGAAGATTACAAACTTAAGCTTATGCAACGTAGGATTTTTGAAATGTTTTATGACCTTCCTTTAGAGCTTGAATTCTAAAGAGTTCAGATGTTAGGAAAAGATTTTGTTCTTGATTTGAAAATTTTTGCCCATTACATTCGAGGAAAGGCTAGTTGTATAAACTCTCTCCGTACTGATGTGCATGTGGGATATCAGATATGAGAAATCAACCCTTGTAGCTGAACAAAGGAAGTGGAGCTCTAGAAATATAAAGCATAAAGATACGAGTAAGATGAAGTGTCCCCGCCGTGGGAAGAAGGGTCATGGGTAAGATAAGTGTTGGGACTTGCATCCCAGTATGATTCCTCTGGGTTGGAGTGTGGCACTGATGGAAAGTATGTGAGATCACAAATGGCTATGAATGGTACATTGGAGAATACAGGTTAGCTTATGGCCAAAAATGAAAGTTTAGTCAGGGAGTTAAAGTACTTGAAGGCCAGTGTTGGGAGACCTCTTGTTACTGACATATCTGGTATTGTTGCACATGTTCAAACTACCTTCTTATCTGCTATGAAGCCTCATACTCTCTGGATCATTGACTCAGAAGCTTCTGATCATATGACAAGATCTTCTAGTGGATCGGTGATTGGTAAAGGGGTTATCCAAATTTCACCAAATATTTCCCTTAAATATGTTGTTATTGTTAGATTTACTTGTTATTTGTCGTGTTTATTTCATACATTGTATTTTCCTTATATATAAGAGGGGAACCCCTTCTATCATAATAATAAGTTTATTTTCTCTCTGTTAACATGGTATCAGAGCCAAGGGGAAAACCCTAATCCCGACTCCCACGTTTCGCCGTTCCGCTTTCGCCAACCCCGCGACTCCTCCGACTCCGCTTCGCTTCTTCTTCGGCTTCTTTGGCGCCAACCCCGCTCCTCCTTCTTCAGCGGCGGCCAGCCCCACTCCGCTCCTCCTTCAGCGACGGCCAGCCCCGCTCCGCTCCTTCAGTGGCGGCCAGCCCGCACGGCCAGCACCCTCCGCCTTCATGGCTGTCTGAGTCCTTCGACGTCGGATCGATGCAGGGATCCCTTCTCCGGCTTCTGTTTCCCCTCCATGTAGGGATGTTTCTTCACCTCTTGGCGTGATTTCTCTCATCCGGACTTCTCCTCTTTCTATGAGTGAGATCTCCCTCCGTTGCGAGCCCGGTGTTATTTGATTTCCTCGCCTATGATGTCGGGGAGTGGTGAAACTCCGAATATTTCCTCCGGTGGGAGTGCTCCTATGGATTATGTGCCTCCTGTTGGATCTCTTTGTGTCTCCCATGATCATGAGACCTCTCAGATTACTACTATTCCGGTTGGATGGAACAAATTATCTTTCGTGGACTCGTTCTGTTACTTTGGCCCTCAAGAGCAGTCGTCCGTTTGACTATCTCAGCGGTACTACAGGAGCACCTCCGTCTACCTCTCCAGATTGACCACAATAGGACTCCGAGAATTCTTTGGTTATGTCTTGGCTGACCAACTCCATGCAGGAGTCTATTGCCCGCAACTATCTTTTTTTGGACACTGCGGCCGACATTTGGAAACACGCCGAAATTACCTATTCATGTCACGACAATGCGACTCAAATCTTTCAGTTACGGCGACGACTCTTTCTTTTACGTCAAGGGGATCGTCCTCTGGCTGCCTACTACTTAGAGTTCACCCAGCTTTACCAGGAGGATGATCATTTGGATTTTCTTACTCTCGCCGCTCCTGAAGATGAGGTGATGGTCTGTGCCCGGGAGGAGCGCAACAGGATTTTTGAGTTCCTTCATGGTCTCCATCATGACCTCGATCCCATCAGTGTACAACCCCGTGTCCGGCGAGCGGGTCCCGCCAGAGAGGTCGAGCAGACCTCGCCCCGCGACCCGCATCCGAGCGACAAACGGGTGTACGGCAGGAGGGCCGGCCCGCTCCCGCCCATTCCAAGCGAGCGAGCCGGCGAGGCGAGCGAGCGGGAGGAGCAGAGAATCACTGGCCACAGCGGATGGATCTGGCGACCCGCGACCTGGCCGCCGGTCCGCCCCGGCAGAAGAAAGGCGGGTCGCGACGGTCCGGCTCGCGCTCGCCCAGGGAGCATAAGCGGGCAGCTGGAGCCAGGCCGTGCTCGCCCCCCGACGGAGGAGGGCTGGAGGCGAGCTGACTACCGAGGGGTGCGAATAGCCCCTCAGAACAGCGGAGTTTGGCTGTTGGCAGACCCAGCTAAGGGTCTTTTGGTATTTTCAGGTCAGTTATTTTGGTTATTGACAGTTCAGATTCCGAAAAACTATAAATAAGACCCAAGGGGTACCTCAGAGGACACGCTTTCAGTGTCTCCTAACTCTTGTTTCCAAGTGTTCTCTGAGAGTACCTTAGCTCGGCTTCTGGCTAAGGAGGGGAAGCGCTCAGAGATCTTCCGGGTTTGTGGTGGGACCTCCCTGCCGAGCCCTTGGGTCTGTTTCTCCTTGTCTTCTTCGTTGTTTTTCTTGCAGGAGCAAAGTAGGCGCGAGACCACCCCTTCCCCAAGGGTCGAACTCCACAAGAGGCCGGATTCCGGTTTCAACATCTTGGTGCGGTGAGCGTGGAGCGTGGTCAGTGCAGAAAAGCTTCGGCGAGCTCAATGACGGGAGGACAAGGATCTGACAGGCAGGACTCGCCGCCCCCCCCCCCCCCCCCCGCCTCTCGCAACGGTGGGGATGTTGGAGGACTTCAGGAACGAGGTGCTGGGCCTCGTCAGGATCGCACTCGGCGCGCGGGCCGAGTACTCGACTCCGGCAGCCCAGATCGCGGCCGCCCCCTCTTTGGGCGAGGACGCCCCTGGTCGGCGCGCTGGGAAGGAAGTGGCCGAGGAAGGCCGAGGGGGCGAGCTCTCAGGGCGCGAGCTTTTCCCCGGCTCGGCAAGCCGAGGCAGGTTCGGCGAGCTGGGTCCGCGAGATTCGCCGGCTCGCCCAGTGGGGGGAGGCAGTCCTTTCAGCGAGCTGGTCTCCTCAGCACCAGTACCAGAAGGGTTCAGGGAGCCCGAGATGTCCTACTACACCGGGAAGGGAGACCCGGTCCAGCACGTCCAATGGTTCGAAGACGTGGTCTCCATCCGTCAGATGTCGGACGGATTCAAGTGTCGTCTCTTCGCATCACCCTCCGAGAGAAGGCAAGGGAGTGGTTCCACCAGCTCCCGGCCAGCTCCATCTACTGTTTTGAGGACCTCCGCCGAGGATTCATGCTGAGGTTCACTACTTCGAAGAAGAGGAAGAAGGAGTCTGAGTCCTTGTTCCACATTAAGCAAGGAGTGAACGAGACATTGGGGAGCTATGTGGATCGATTCCAGGAGGAGGTTACCCAGGTCCAGGAGATGCCGGGCCATAGTCTGATGATGGCTTTCACCCTGGGCCTACAGCAGGGTTTCTTCCGAATGCAGTTGAAGAGAGTTCCCCCTCTCTCCTACGAGGAGTTAATGGAGAGGGCGGCAAGAGAGGTCGACGGGGAGGCGTCGAATCCGGAATTTGCAAGGAAGCTGGCCAGGTGGGCGACGGAGGAGGAAAAGGAGTCGAAGGGAGGAAGAGGACAGGAAGAGAGAAGAGGGGAGCCTAGGCAGAGGGAGCAGAGGCAGCTCCAGTGGCAGCAGCAGCCGAGGTGGGGCACCAGGAGCCCGACCGTCGGCTGGGCTGGAGACCTGAAGGGCAGGGGCAAGGGCCACAGAGAGGGTACTTCGGAAGGGGTCACTATCAGGGGAGGCAGGACCAGTTCCGCCCTCCGGGCTGGAGGCAGGGCCAGAGGCCCCGGCTCCCCGATCAGGAGGAGGCCATGGCCATAGCTTTGGGAGCAAGGAGGGGGATCATGAGGAGGAGGAGAAGGGAGTTCAGGGTAGAGCTGCCCTACTGCGACTTCCATCAGGAAGAGGGGCACGCAACAGCCACGTGCCCGGAGTTCTTGGAGATGAGAGGGAATAGGGAGCGGCAGCAGCAGGAGGAGGAGGCGCGGCAAGAAGTGAGAATCGAGGAGGTCCTGCCTCGGGCGGAGGAGGATCGTTGCGAGGACCGGGTTGATGTCGGGACCCGAGAAGGGATCGGAGTGATCCACGGGGGAGTAGGGATCGAGGCTTCCCGCAAGGCAAGCCTCCACACCATGTACCGGCGGAGCGTCGCCTCTACATCCCAAACCCCGCCGCCGGAGGAGAGGATCACCTTCTCCAGAAGTGATATGCCAGACCACGAGGATCCGTTCTGTGATGCGCTGGTCATCAAGGCCGCCATCGAGAATTTCACTGTCTCGCGAATCCTCGTGGACAATGGGATCTCCGTCAACGTCGTTTTCAAAAAGGCGTTTGACGCGATGCAGGTGGAGGCTAAGAGGGTGCTGGCCTCGGACGGGCCCTTGTTCGGGTTCTCGGGAGAAAGGAAGGAAGTAGAGGGAGGAGTCGGCCTCCATGTCACCCTGGGGGGGCAGTCCCGAAACTGCAAGTTCGTCATTGTGGACGCCCCCAGCAGCTACAGCGCAATCTTCGGGAGGCCCCTGATCAGCGCCTTCCGCTGCGTCCCCTCATCTTTCCATCAGTGCTTGAAGTTCAACGCTGAGGGGGTGCAGGTCAGGGTTAGGGGGGACCCAAAGGTGGCACGGGAGTGCTATGTCACCGCGGTGAACACCATCTATTGGCAGGAGGGAGCCGAGGAGATGGGGCGGAGGATGGAGAAGGTCGAGCAGGAAGCAGGAGGGGAGGAGCTGGGAGTGAAGGACTGCGCAGAGAAGGCGGCAGGAGGAGATCTGGAGGAGGTGGCCGAAGTAAGGGCCGTGGGAGGAGAGATGGAGGTAGAGGTCCCCGTTTCGGAGGAAGGGGACGCCGAAGGATGGGGGGAGCGGTCCAGGCTGGAGGCGGCAGAGGAAGTGGTGGAGCTGGAGGTGCTCACCCGGGGAGGAAGGATGGAGAAGGTTCGTGTCAGCGGAGGGCTGACCCCGG
The DNA here is from genome assembly GCA_039583875.1 of Platanthera guangdongensis. Classification (NCBI taxonomy): domain Eukaryota; kingdom Viridiplantae; phylum Streptophyta; class Magnoliopsida; order Asparagales; family Orchidaceae; genus Platanthera; species Platanthera guangdongensis. Next base: position 185,336,191 of record CM077159.1, read on the forward strand.
AGGACCAAGGCAGGATGCTGGAGTGCATCCAGAAGAACGTGGACATCTTCGCCTGGAACGCCGCGGAGATGCCGGGGGTTGACGCGGATGTGGCTTGCCACCGCCTCAACTTGGACCCGGGAACACGCCCCGTCCAGCAGAAAAAGAGATCCACGGCAGACAAGCTGGCGGAACCCATCAGGGAGGAGGTGGCGAAGCTTCTCAAGGCTGGTTTCGTGTCCGAGATTCAGTATCCCGGCTGGGTCTCCAACGTTGTGATGGTTAAAAAAGGAGACGGCCGCTGGCGATTGTGTATCGATTTTTCCCTTCTTAATAAAGCTTGTCCTAAGGACTGTTATCCTTTGCCTCGTATCGACGCGCTGGTTGACTCAGCCGTCGGCTTTTCTGTAATGAGTTTTTTAGATGCCTTTTCAGGTTATCATCAGATCAGGATGCACCCCCCGGACATCAAGGATGTCTCATTCATCACAGGGGACGGCTGCTACTGCTACAAGATGATGTCATTCGGGCTGAAGAACGCTGGGGCCACCTACCAAAAAATGATGGACAGGGTCTTCAAGGAGCAAAGGGGGAGGAACTTGGAGGTGTACGTGGACGACCTCATGATCAAAAGCCGGGATGTGGACTCCCACCTCCGGGACTTGGAAGAGACCTTCGCCACCCTACGCAGATACAAGATGCGGCTGAATCCCCTTAAGTGTGTCTTTGGGGCCGGCCGGGGGAAGTTCTTGGGGCATCTCCTCACCCCCGCGGGGGTCGAGCCGAATCCAGACAAGGTCAAGGCTATCTTGGAGCTAGGGTCCCCGCGGAATGCAAAGGAGGTCCAACGGTTGACAGGGAAGCTAGCAGGGCTGAGTCGCTTCCTTTCTCGGGCAGGGGAGAAGTGTTCCCCCTTCTTCAAAACGCTGAGGGGAGGCCAGAGGTTCGAATGGATCAAGGAATGCGAGGAGGCGTTCCAGGCCCTCAAGGCACAGTTGACACAGGCTCCGCTGCTCCAAGGGCCGAAAGAGGGTGAGGATTTGTTCTTATATCTCGGGGTCGGGGCAGAGGCCTTGAGCTCCGTCTTGGTGCGTGAAGAAGGGAAGAGGCAGCTCCCTATTTATTACGTCAGTCGGGTCCTGAGGAAGGCCGAGCTCCGGTATCCGATCTTGGAGAAGCTTGCATTCGCACTAATCATCTCGGCTCGGAGGCTACGACCTTACTTCCAGGCACACTCAATCCGAGTGGTGACTGACCACCCTCTCCGCAACATCTTCGAGGGTGTGGAGCATTCAGGCCGGCTGGCCAAGTGGTCGGTGGAGCTGAGCGAGTTCGATGTCTCCTTCGTTCCGCGGCTCTCAATCAAAGCTCAGGCGATGGCCGACTTCCTGGCCGACTACGTGGTAGAAGTAGCGGAGGATGAGCTCACCCGCCCGACTCCTTGGAAGGTGAGGGTGGATGGAGCCTCAGGAAGGCATTCTCTTGGAGTAGGGGTGGTTCTGGAAAGCCCTCAAGGGACTCAGATTGAGCAGACGGTGGTGGTGCATTTTCCCATTACCAACAACCAGGCCGAGTACGAAGCAGTGATAGCGGGGCTGCGCCTGGCCAGGGAGTTGGGGGTGCTGGATGTGGAGGTCCTAACCGACTCCATGGTGGTGGCTTCCCAGATCAACGGGGAGTTCGAAGCAAGGGAGCCCGCTCTGAAGTTGTACTTGGCCAAAGTGAAGGGGGTCATAGGGACCTTCCAGACCTTCTCCATCCGACACGTGCCAAGGGGAGAGAATGACCAGGCCGACCAGCTAGCAAAGCATGGCCCCCGGGTGGGGGGCACCATCACCGACCTGTTCCGCCCCTCCATCGAAGAAGGGGAGCTCATGGAGATCGACCAGCAAGCTTCGTGGATGGATCCAGTAGTAGTTTTCCTCTCCACGGGAGAGTATCCGGAGGGAGTAGACAGGAAGAAGCTGAGGCACAAGTCCGCTTACTACCTCCTTAAAGACGGTCAGCTATACAGGAAGACCCTCTCTGGGATGCTGGCTCGCTGCGTAGCCGAGGGTGAGGCGCAGAGGATCTTGGAAGAAGTCCACTCCGGGGAGTGCGGGAGTCATTCCGGGAGTCGGACCTTGGAGGGGAGGATAGTCAGGCAAGGGTATTTCTGGCCCACCCTGGGCCGAGACGCCGCGGAGTTCGCAAGAAGATGTCATAAGTGCCAGTTGTTTGCCCCCCTCCAGCTACAGCCGGCCCAACAGCTCAAGAGCATCACGACCCCCTGGCCCTTTGCAATCTGGGGAATGGATTTGGTTGGACCGTTCCCCCAGGCCAGCGGTCAGAGAAGGTTCCTCCTGGTGATGATCGACTACTTCTCGAAGTGGATGGAGGTGAAGGCGTTGGCCAAGGTGACCTCCCAAGTAATCAGGAACTTCGTTTGGGGGGAGATCATCTGTCGTCATGGGCTGCCCCAGGCCATCGTCACAGACAACGGACCCCAGTTCGCCAGTGCCGAGTTCACCAGCTTCTGCGAACAGCTTGGAATCGACCTCAGGTTTGCCTCGGTCCGCCACCCCAGGAGTAACGGGCAGGTGGAGGCCGCGAACAAGATCATCGTCAACCTCCTCAAAAAAAGGTGGAAAACTTGAGGGGGAGCTGGGTGGAGCAGCTCCCCGCAGTTCTTTGGGCCCTAAGAACCACCCCTAACACGGCCACGGGGGAGACCCCCTTCAAGCTCTCCCATGGATGCGAGGCGGTGCTCCCCATAGAATTTGAAGTCCAAACGCCGCGAGTCGGAGCGGCCAGAGAGGGCCAAGAGGAGTGGCGAGCCGAGAATGAGGGGGAGCTGAGACTCTCCCTTGACATGGTGGAAGAATTGAGGGACCTTTCAGCCATCCGACAGGAGCAGGTAAAAAGAAGGATGGCCAAATACTTTGACAAGCATGTCAGGGTCAAGCAGTTCGCGGAAGGAGACCTGTTGCTGAAGAAAGTGGACGCGGCAGGGAGGTCAGCGTCCGTAGGAAAGCTCAACCCCAGCTGGGAGGGCCCATTCATTGTGAAGGAAGCTTTGAAGTCAGGGGGCTATCGGCTCCAAAATGTAGAGGGCGAGACCCTGAGTCTCACCTGGAGTGGAGACGACCTGAAGAGGTTTTTTCCCTAAGCACCTGTAAGCAACACGATTTGTTATAATGAATTCCTTTTTCTCCCCCCCCCCCCCCAGAATTGCCATAGCCAGCTTGCACAGAGAATTGGAATGAGTTTGGACCCCGAGGAGATCCCGCTGCCAGGCTCCCACCTAGCTGGCAGGGCCGGAAGTCACTCGGTGTCATCCCTAGCCTCGAGAAGATCCCGCTGCCAGGCTCTCACCTAGCTGGCAGGGCCGGAAGTCACTCGATGGAATGAGTTTGGACCCCGAGGAGATCCCGCTGCCAGGCTCTCACCTAGCTGGCAGGGCCGGAAGTCACTCGGTGTCATCCCTAGCCTCGAGAAGATCCCGCTGTCAGGCTCTCACCTAGCTGGCAGGGCCGGAAGTCACTCGATGGAATGAGTTTGGACCCCGAGGAGATCCCGCTGTCAGGCTCCCACCTAGCTGGCAGGGCCGGAAGTCACTCGGTGTCATCCCTAGCCTCGAGAAGATCCCGCTGCCAGGCTCTCACCTAGCTGGCAGGGCCGGAAGTCACTCGATGGAATGTGTTTGGACCCCGAGGAGATCCCGCTGCCAGGCTCCCACCTAGCTGGCAGGGCCGGAAGTCACTCGGTGTCATCCCTAGCCTCGAGAAGATCCCGCTGTCAGGCTCTCACCTAGCTGGCAGGGCCGGAAGTCACTCGATGGAATGTGTTTGGACCCCGAGAAGATCCCGCTGCCAGGCTCTCACCTAGCTGGCAGGGCCGGAAGTCACTCGGTGTCATCCCTAGCCTCGAGAAGATCCCGCTGTCAGGCTCTCACCTAGCTGGCAGGGCCGGAAGTCACTCGATAGCAATGGTTTGCGACCCAGAACGAATCACGCTGCCGGGCTCCCACCTAGCCGGCAAGGCCGGGAACTACTCGAATGGTGTTAATAGCGGGTCGGAATCACAAAAGTAAACCAAAAAGGGGTCAAACATGACCACCCAGCCCCAAGAGAGACGGCCGAATGGAGGCAGAGACCTAGGCGAAGAACCCGCAAGAGATTCGATAACTCAGGCAAAGGGAGAGCCAACTCGCCTCGCTTGGCGGGCGAGCAGCCGCATCATCGGGGCTGGGCCGCAGAGGCAGGTCGCGTTGCACGGCAATAGCAAATATACGAATAAGGCGGGCGAGAGAGCATTTATAAAAGCAATAATAGGTGAAAATCGCGGAGTCTAGGCGCAGCCCGCGCGTACATCTTAAAACAGGTAAACACACATGATAATATACATCTGACAAACAAATGACAAAAAGCAGGGGTGACGCGAGATCCGGGGGGAGAAGTCCTAAACGGGCCGGAAGGATTTATCCCCAGGGTCCGGCACGGGAAGGAATAGCGCCGGCACCACGTCGCCCGCCGAGAGTTCCGCCGCCTCACTCTTGAGGAGATCCGCGCGTCGCAGCATTTGCATCGTGTATTTCGCGGCGCTGGCGGCGTTCTTTTGCATCAGCACCTCCAAGTCGTAGTCGGAGAGGTGGTCGAGCGGACAGACCCTGCTGTCTGGAGGAGGTACAGCGGCGGCGACCTCCAGCTCACGTACTCGCGCCTCCAGCGTCGCCTTATCCTGACCAAGGGTGGCGATCTCGGCACCCATCCGGATCGCCGTCGCCGCGTCCTGGGAAAAGGAAGAAGAAGAACCGTGAGCTGCGTTCGCGAGAAGGGGCGGTAGTTCAGGATGAGTGCGTACCACCCCGCCCAGGTACTGCGCGAGGGACTCCTCTGCCGCGTCGGCCCGCCTCCTCTGAAGGTTCGCGTCCTCCTGAGCGAGCTTCTGAGCCTCCTCCCTCTCGTCCGCCAGCTTCTTCAGGGAGGTGGCGTTCCGCTCCAGTTGGGTGCAGCGCCTCCCTACCATATGAGCTAGCTCCAGGCCGCGTAGCTGGGCCCGCGCGCTCTCGTGAACCAATACCCGCGTCACCTCTTTGTCGTAGATGGCGGCGTCTTCTCGCGAGTACAGGCCGAACGAGAAGTTGTAGGCCTCCCCGCCGATGGTGTCCTGCTCCATCCAACTCGGCAGCAAGGTCGAGATCGCGGCGCGATTCGACTCCTTGTCCCACGAAAGGAGCGGCGCGCCGAGCTCGTCCAGATATCTCTCGTCGTAGCCGAAGTTGCGGTGACCCCTCGGCACCGGCTTCGCGGCAGCTTGAGACCCGTCCGGCGGCGCGGAGGTGCCCGCCGCCCTGTCCGGGGTATCGCTGGTCGAAGCAACCAGCGGGGGCGAAGGGCCCTCGGCCGGAAGGCCCACAGGGGCCTTGCCTTTCCTTTGGCTCGCGGCGGGTTGCTGACCCGCGGTCTTCGCCGCCTTCGGCGGAGGGGAGGGTTGTCCGCCACCCGGCCGCTTCTTGGCCGGGACCGACGGGATGTCGCGCTGAGCGGCATCCGCAGCCTGAGCTCGGGCGAGAACCCCGGGGGGGATCCGGGCGCTCTCGTAAGGGGGGTGAAGAGGGATGTCGCGCTCACCTGCAAAGGAGGAGGGGTGAGATAAAGGAAAAATGGGGGGGGGGGGTAAGGCAGAACAACGGCGAGTGGCAAACCTCCCCCTGGCGGGACGGCGGCGAGGTCGCCAAGATGGCGGCGCAGGTACGCAACCTCAAAATTCTTCCCGGCAAAGAACGCGCACAAGACGGCTTCATGACCGCCTAGGCTGGGCGGCCGGTAGCTCGCCTCGCTAAGCTGCACCGGCGAGAAGGGGAAGTTGCTGAAATCCCCTTTGACGAACAGGAACTTCTTGAGCCAATTATGACTCTTATTGACTGTCTCCCGCACCTTGAGATGGGCGCTGGAGAAGTAGGCGGTCCCGTCCCGATTCGCCCGGAAGGAAAACAGTTTCCGGAAAACGGCGAGGCTGAACTCCACTCGCTCCTCTCGCAGGAAGCAGGCGAACCCCACCACAACGGCTATGGAGTTCGGGGTCATCTGACCTAGGACGACCCCGAAGTATTTCAGCACCTGGCGCACCTCGGGCCACAGGGGGAGTCGCAGGCCCACCTCGAAGTGGGCTAGAGGGATGGCGAGCTCGTCCCCGGATAAGTCGTTGATCTTTTCTCTATCCCCGGGCCGTCTCGCAGAAAAGCCCGGCGGAACGTGGTCGCCGAGAGCGTCCAGGTACTCGCGTTCAGAGATGACGGCGTGAGGAAAATCGTGCTCCGAGAAGGTCCAGGCGCACTTACTCCGTCCGTCCACGTCGCCGCCGCCTCCGCCCATTCCCACCGAATCGCCGCCGAACGCGCGAGATAGAGCCAGAAGGCGAGCGCGAACCGTACTTCGCGGGAGAAAGGAAGCGAGAGGACGTTTGGAATCGGTGAGGGAATAAGAGCCAGCAAGGCCTATTTATAGGGAAAGAGAAAGGGCGGGAAACTTCCCGCCGAAAGAGGGGGTGCAGATAGCAAAAATCAGCCCGACGGTTCGACTTCCCAGCGCGCAACCGCACCCCAAAGGCCTATCGGGCGCGGTTCTCGCCCGGCCGCGTCCGCGGAAGACCCGGGCGGGCGAGTCTCGGCCCGCACCCGCCCGGGATTACGCGCGAGTCGGGAGGCTCCCGTCTGGCGAGCTCCTTGGCTCGCCCTCGCCCCGATCAGCACGAGGGGAAGAGCGGATCTTTCCCTTAACCCGCCCACAGAGAGCAAGAGCAACAGCATGATAATAAACCTCAGCAGTAAAAAGTTAGGCCCATAGGCGGGCAAAAGGAGTTGCAAGTGGTTACAAATACAAGATAACTTTGAAGTAACAGCAACCCCGCGGTATCCCGCAAGCGGGGGGCAGAAGGCTGGATCAGTACTCGACCCACTTCCACCTGTGCCGCCGCTTCGTTCCCGATCGCGGCGGCACGCGAGGGTCGTGGTAATCGCGAACCGCCACCAGTTCCCGCTGAGCCAGGCCGACTTGCTCTGTGGCGCTCCTAAGATGCCCCTCGGCTCGCGTTATGTGCACGCCCGGTGAAGTGACATCGTCGTCTTCCGCTGAGCGCGGAGGTCCCTCCAAGGCCGCGAGCCGGGCCTCGGTCTCGGCCTTGTCTTCATCGACCCTCTTCACGATCTCCTGCAGCAGCAGCGTGTGTTTTTGGAACAGCCGCGTCACCTGCCTCTTCATCCCCACCGCATCGGTCGGGTCGCCCAGGTAATCAGAGACACTGTCCACGTCGGGCGGAGGCGAATACCCTTCGCTCGTCTCAGTTTCGGAGGAGGCCCTGTTGTAGCCTACAAACGGGGCGAGTCAGAAGGAGCGAACAAGGACAAAGCCAACGGTAAGTACCAGCTCACCAGGGGTTGGCACGTCGCCCGCGCCGACGGATGGGCGAGAGGAGCCCGGCCGACCCTGAAAGGTTTCTCCCTCGAGGGTCTCAAGAGATTTTCCCAGTCCGTGGGGAGCCGGCGGGCGGGGGGTTTCCGGAGGTGGGCGGTCCAGACCTGGGGAACTAGCGACCCTCTCAGGCGACAAGGGAGGGGGGCGATCCTTTCCCCCGTTCCCCACCTCTTCACAAGGAATTGCCTGCAAAACAAAAGATCAGAGGTATAGCGATAATCCGCGGAAGGTCGCGTACCCCAGGGACGACCTCAACAGCCGCCGCCGAGCTGGAGCCCGGACAGTCACCCGCCAGAGACCGCCTAACAATCTTTCCCTTCGCCGGCCTAAAGAGAGGGCCGGGAGATCCACGTGCTAGCCAAGGGGAGGCCTCGAGGGCCTCCTCCTGAGTCTTCAGGCCCGCTGCCGCCAGGCGAGCTCGCACCTCTTCGCTGACCGGCATCAAGAAACCAGTCTGTTCAAGGAAAATGAGGGGATCTGGGGAGCCCCCTCCTGGGCTTAGCGGTATATTTATAGCCGGACAGTGGGGCCCCACCAGAAGATTTCCTGCCAGCTCAGCACAGTGCTCGCCGAACACGCGGGTTGGATGATTCTTTCCGAGCTTATTTCAAGCTCAAAAAGAGCGGGGATTGTGTACAACCCCGTGTCCGGCGAGCGGGTCCCGCCAGAGAGGTCGAGCAGACCTCGCCCCGCGACCCGCATCCGAGCGACAAACGGGTGTACGGCAGGAGGGCCGGCCCGCTCCCGCCCATTCCAAGCGAGCGAGCCGGCGATGCGAGCGAGCGGGAGGAGCAGAGAATCACTGGCCACAGCGGATGGATCTGGCGACCCGCGACCTGGCCGCCGGGCCGCCCCGACAGAAGAAAGGCGGGTCGCGACGGTCCGGCTCGCGCTCGCCCAGGGAGCATAAGCGGGCAGCTGGAGCCAGGCCGTGCTCGCCCCCGACGGAGGAGGGCTGGAGGCGAGCTGACTACCGAGGGGTGCGAATAGCCACTCAGAACAGCGGAGTTTGGCTGTTGGCAGACCCAGCTAAGGGTCTTTTGGTATTTTCAGGTCAGTTATTTTGGTTATTGGCAGTTCAGATTCCGAAAAACTATAAATAAGACCCAAGGGGTGCCTCAGAGGACACGCTTTCAGTGTCTCCTAACTCTCGTTTCCAAGTGTTCTCTGAGAGTACCTTAGCTCGGCTTCTGGCTAAGGAGGGGAAGCGCTCAGAGATCTTCCGGGTTTGTGGTGGGACCTCCCTGCCGAGCCCTTGGGTCTGTTTCTCCTTGTCTTCTTCGTTGTTTTTCTTGCAGGAGCAAAGTAGGCGCGAGACCACCCCTTCCCCAAGGGTCGAACTCCACAAGAGGCCGGATTCCGGTTTCAACAATCAGAGTTCAGATTCTTGGTCGCTCTCCTCTACCGTCCTTACCTGAGGTGTACAGTTTGGTTCAACAAGAATATGATTGTCGGCAGATTCGTCTTCCTGACAACTGTTGATGATGGCTCTGCTCTTGCTACTCGGTTCAGTTCTGGGGGCTACTCTTTCCGTGGCACTAAGGCCAGGTCGGGGGACAAGGATAATTTGACGTGTGACTATTGTGGAAAAACCGGCCATACTCGGGACACCTGCTTTAAGCTTCATAGCCTTCTCCTCGTGGGGGTCTTGTCCCTCGTGGTGGTCGTGGTTCTGGCCACAGCTCCGGTCGACCTTCTTCGTCCCGCTCGGCTCATCTCTCTGATGTTGTTGATGATACCACCCCCTTATGTACTCCTGAGGTTCATTCTGCTCTTTCTGCTGAGCAGATTCTCGCCTTCCGCCGCTTTATGCTTGGACACTCCTCTGAGTCAGCTAGCTCCTCATTTGCCCATCAAGGGGTTCCAGGTGCTCACTCTGTCGTCGCTTGCTCTCCCTCCCAATGGATTATAGATTCTGGTGCCACCGACCACATGACTGGTTCCTCGACAGGTTTTGTGTCTTATACTCCTTTGTCTGGTAGGGACAAAGTGAGCATTGTTGATGGATCTTTATCTCCCATTGCCGGGAAAGGCTCCATTCCTTGCTCCTCCCTCACCCTCTCTTCGGTACTTCATGTGCCTAAATTTACTCGCAACCTGCTTTTCATTAGTCATATCACTAATTTTATGAATTTCTCTGTGACTTTTTTTCCTCCTCATGTGTCTTTCAGGACCTGAAGACCGGGACGGTGATTGGCTCTGGTAAACTGCGGAATGGCCTCTACCTGTTTGACCCCTCCTACACATCCTCTACTCTGAAGGCTCTTTTTGATGCTCAGCCCTCTGTGGACTCCTTACACTGCAGTTTAAGTCATCCTTCTTTATCTACTATGCATCTTTTATTTTCAAATATGTCCAATATATCTTTGAAAACTTACTTGTGTTGTGTGTGCTCGTGCTAAACATCATCGTGCTTCTCTTACTCATGTGTCTGCTCCTAGTGCTTTTCCATTTGATATGGTTCATACTGATGTTTGGGATCCTTGCCCTATTGCCTCTATTTCTGGTTCTCAATGGTTTGTTACATTCATCGATTGTTTTTCTCGTTGTAGGTGGGTGTACTTGATGAAACACAAAATTGAGGTTTTTCCTTTATTTCAGCGTTTCCACAAAATGGTGGCAACTTAGTTTAATGCTACCATCAAGGTTTTGCGGAATGATAATGGTCGGAGTACATTGATTCCTCCTTTGAGCGGGTATCTTAGTGATCATGGCATTATCCATCATACCTTTTGTATCTATACCCCAGCTCAAAATGGGGTTGCCGAGCGCAAAAATCGCCACCTTTTAGAGGTGTCCCGTTGTCTTCTCCTAAAGATGCACCTTCCTAAGTATTTTTGGGGTGATGCGGTTCTCACTGCGGCATAGCTCATTAATCGCTTACCGACTCGCATTCTTGGCAACAAATCTCCTCTTGAAGTCCTCTTTGTCTCTCCCTCAACTCTTCTTCCTCGGATCTTTGGAAGTGTGTGTTTTGTCCATGTGCACCCTTCGTCCAAACTTGATCTTCGTGCCCTCAAGAGTGTCTTTATTGGGTATTCCCCTACCCAGAAAAGATATAAGTGCTCCCATCCAGTTACCCAAAATACCTTTGTTACTATGGATGTTATTTTTCGTGAGTTGGACTCATTCTACGAGCCTTCACTTCAGGGGGAGTCCTCACTTCAGGGGGAGTCTCATCTATTGGAAGTGAGTTCTCTTCCTCTTCCTATTCCTCCTACTGTGGTTATTCCTGCCGCTCATGTTTCCCCTCCTGTCACCACTCTTGTGCTTCCTTCTGTGGTTGCTCCTCCTTTACAGGTGTATACTCGGCGAAAAAAAAGTCCAGGTACATGAGCACCTCCAGGCTACCCGCTCCAACATTGGACCCTTCTTTGGGTCCTCAAGGTACCTCTACCCAACATCCAATGTCCCATTATGTGTCCTACAGCTCATCATATCCCTCGCATAAGCTCTTTATCACATCACTTTCCTTTGTTTCTATACCCTCAACTTGGCAGGATGTTATTGCTCATCCAAAGTGGCAGGATGCTATGCGTGAGAAGATGCTCGCCCTGGAAAAGAATTGCACTTGGAATTTGGTCCCCTTGCCACCGGGTAAGTCTATGGTTGGATGTAAATGTGAGTTATCCGTCAAGCAGAACTCGAAAGGTGTTGTGCGGTACAAGACCAGGTTGGTTGCTCGGGGCTACACCCAGACAACGGAAATTGACTACCAAGAAACATTTGCCCATGTGACAAAGATGAATTCTATAAGAATTTTACTCTCATGTGCTACCTGCAAAGGGTGGCCTCTGACTCAGCTGGATGTAAAAATGCATTCCTCCATGGGGACCTGAAAGAAGAGGTTTACATGTTACCGCCTAGTCTTACTCTGGCAGGATCTAGGAGAAAGGTATATAGGTTGAAGAAAACCTTATATGGTCTAAAACAGTCTCCTCGAGCCTGGTTTGAGAGATTTCATGGGGCTATGGTTGCATTTGGTTACTCCCAGAGCAATGTTGATCACACTTTATTTGTAAGGCGGAAAAATGGGAGGCTTACGACCCTCATTGTTTATGTGGATGATACCATTATCACGGATGATGATATTAAAGAAATTCAGTCTCTGAAACAAAGATTGACAAATGAGTTTGAGGTGAAAGACCTAGGAAGTCTCAAATATTTCCTAGGAATAAAGATCGCTCGATCGAAGCATGGTATATTCATATCCCAGAGAAAGTATATTCTTGACCTGCTCAAGTCATGTGGATTGAGTGGGTGTAAGCCTGCAGATACCCCAATTGAAGTCAAACACAAATTGGGTAGAGATGACGGGGAAGTGGTTGCTGATATTACAGGATTTCAGAGACTAACTGGCCGCCTAATCTACTTATCTCGCACTCGTCCGGATATTTCATATGTGGTGGGGGTTATCAGTCAGTTCATGCATGCACCCAGAGCTCGTCATGTTGAAGCTGCCTATTCTTCGGCATCGCAAGTCCACTCCTGGAAGGGGTATCTTGTTCTCCCCGGGTAAAGAATTGATTGTTGAAGTCTACACCGATGCTGATTGGGCCGGTTCAGTTGATGACAGGAGGTCCACCTCTAGTTTTTTCTCTTTAGTTGGCGGTAACTTGGTAACGTGGAGGAGTAAAAAACATGTGTTTACTAGGTCGAGTGCAGAGGCAGAATTTAGAACTATGGCCCATGACCATGAGATCTGCGAAGAACTGTGGATTAAATCCTTGTTGAATGATCTTGGCATGGGAAGTGAAGATCTCATAAGACTCAACTGTGATAGCAAAGCCGCAATTAGCATAACTCACAATCTCGTTCAACATGACAGCACAAAGCATGTTGAGGTTGATCGTCACTTCATCAAAGAGAATATAGAAAGAGGAGTTGTCAGCACATCATTTGTCCTTTCGGATCAACAGCTTGCAGATGTGCTCACCAAGGGTTTAAGTTAGACTGCGTTCGAAAAGATTATGCAAGTTGGGCATGCAAAATATCACTCGCCCAACTTGAAGGGGAGTGTTAGATTTATTTGTTATTTATCGCGTTTATTTCCGACATTGTATTTCCCTTATATATAAGAGGGGAACTGATGTAGACTCAAATTAGGATTTTCAAAATTTAAATAATTTTTAACCAAAATATTTTATCTATTATAAAATAAAATCAGGAGTATTGAAAAATAAGTGGATTTTAACTTTGAGAAGGCCAAAATCGAAGCTTTGCGCGCGAAATAACTTCCAATGTCCGAACTTCACAAGATCATTAATCGTTATTTGAGAGAGACTCTCGCGAGTGTCTAGCGTATTGAACCATAGCGGGAGTTGTAGATCCACAAGCAATTACACACATAACAATTTATGAAAAAAACGGTAATAAAGGTGGTTGAACGTTCGAGGCGAGCCCATAGTTACTTAATTGAAATGCATAAACTTAATTTAATATAGAGTAGCAAGAGTACGTGTTACTTATGCAGGGGATTGGACCAGCCCATGTCTATATGCGCTATCAATCCAACTCCACGAGCCCTATCAGTTGACTGAAGAGGGGGCATTGTTGTCGTCGTCAACCAGCAGAGTAAGAGCTCGTCAGAATGAATATAGAAGTTGAGCGTGTTGGCGTTGGAGATTGTCGATGGATGCCGGAGAGGGAGGCGGGGTTGACAGCGTCCGGGTGTTGGGCGACGGCTGGAACTGGGGGCCTTCGGCTTTAGGAAGAACCGGCGGCGCGCGGCTAAGGCTGGATGGCGAAGGAGTACAGGAGGCGGTGGTTGTACGAGATGGCTACCGCCGGTAATACAGAGGGGAGGAAATTTTATTTCCTCCTCTGTAATCTACCCGGGCTACCTCTCTTGTCCCGGTAGATTTGTTTAAATAGGGCTTCCATATTCTCTATTTCATTCCAAATAGTAATTTTCATACGGGCACCTTCAATTACTTTCCAATCTTAATAGTAAATAAAGACTGAAAAATTAAAAGATGACTTATGATGTGGCGAATGATGCATCAGGAACTACTTCTATCATAATAATAAGTTTATTTTCTCTCTGTTAACAATTATTATTCTTTAATTTCCTACTCTTGAAGTTATTAGTATTGAGTCTTTATGTGGGTATGGGGTCTAGTCCTACACCATAGTTTTAGCCTTTTAGAATTAATAGTCCTTGTAACTCTTATATATCACTTCATTGTGGAATACTAATTGCATCAAGCTTTTCCTTTCTAATTGTAGAAAGAAGAAGGGAAATGGAAGGTGCAATATATTCATCCACATAGGGGCATTAAATAGGAACTACAACAAGACACCCAACACCGATAGGCGGTGTGGGACTAAACTCAACATATAGTAAAATATTAACTCTAACACTCCCCCTCAAGCTGAAGGGGAACCCTACAGCTTGAACATAACAAAAAATGGAAGGTAAAAGAAGGTTGGCAACGTGGAACATAACAGCTGCCACCGAGGCCCAACCGCGTGTCACCGGGGATACTTCAACCGGGCAAGAGCCACACGACGTTGGTCCACAAAACCGACCATGGCAACGCTGGATACACTCGGAGCGGAAACTAAGTCAACCACGAAAGACCAAACCAACCCTACCAAATCCAGAGAAAACGACGAGGAGACACAAACAACATATGAAATCAACCTAGGGGCCATGTGTGACTAAGGCAGGAGTCGGGAAAGAAGGATCTGAGTCGCCATGATCACAAACACTCCCCCTCACGTGGATCATGTGCAAGAAGACATAGGTTATACCTAGGGGCCGGGTGTGACTAAGGCAGGAGTCGGGAAATAAGCATCCGAGTCGCTGATATCACAAACACTCCCCCTCACGTGGAATACGTGCATGAAGGTATAGACTACGCCTGGAGGCCGTGACGTACACTCCCCCTCACGTAGATCACGTGCAAGAAGGCGGAAATCATAGAGACGCAATACAACAACCCAACAACAACTTTTAAATAAAAAAAACAACAACATCAAATTACTAAGGGGCCGGAGAAGATGAGCAGCAGCCGCAGACGGAGAAGACGCAGCTGCAGCAACAGCGGGCCAGAGAAGCAGCGGCAGGCGGAGAAGAAGCTGCTGCAACAGCAGCTGGCCGGAGAAGAAGAAGTAGCAGTAGAGCATAGGAGCAGGCGTCGGTGTCGGAGCGCAGAGAAGTAGGGCTGTCGGAAGCAGACGGAGAAACTCCCGGGAGAAGCAGAGACGACAACATATCACAGTAGCGGCGGCGGAGGCGGTCGATGTCGTTGGCGGAATCGAAGGCAGACGGCGAAGTCGTCATCGATGAGAGAGCAGACCACGACAGCAGCGATGCCATCTGGAGAGGAATCGCCAGGCGTCGGCGTCGGCGATGCAGAGGGGAGCCGACGAGATCGTCGATCTCGCAGACGGAAGCCGGAGAAGCCGTCGATGTCGGGAAGCAGCAACGATCGTCGAGGAGGAGCAGAGGGAACGACTCCTCCGTCGGGAAAAAAAGGGGCTACTCCCGTCAAGGAGGCAGGAGGCCATTCCTTCGACGGGAGCAGGCGGGATTCGGCTCGACGGGAGCCCAAGCAGCGCGCTGGAGCGGAAGCGGAAGCGGAAGCACGGGTCGGGTGCGGGATTTAGGTCGGGACGGGAGCGGGAAACAGAAAAAATTTAATTAGGTTTCAGAACCTGCTCTGATACCATGTAGAAAGGAGAAGGGAAATGTAAGGTGCAATATATTCATCCACATAGGGGCATTAAATAGGAACTACAACAAGACACCCAACACCGATAGGCGGTGTGGGACTAAACTCAACATATAGTAAAATACTAACTCTAACACTAATCTTCTAAGAAGGTATCAGAGCAGGAATCGACACCGTGAAATTTTTGTCGCTCTAATTTGTTGGTGACCTAAGGTTTTCGATGGTTCTCTCTCTCTGATTTTTGTCTCTACCTTCCTCTCGTTCTCATTGATAAGGCCCGATCTCACTCCTGTCATACTGTCCCGTTTTTGCTCCCGTCGATGATATCGACTTTTGATTTTGTCAATGGGAGCAGATCCTAACCCTGTCGACATCACTTCTCTCACGACTTCCCGTTGGTCGATGCTTCTATGCATTCCCGTCGAGCCTTCCACTACACTTCGATGAAGTAGATGATCTTCCTCTCCGGTTCATGTTCTCGTCGACATTTTTACTCCCGTAGATCAAGCCTATTGTTGCAGTCCGCCTCCATGTGTTCGTGCTCAACTGCTTCTGATTCTGAAAGCATTTTCGTCGGCTTCCTGCTGCTTTCTGTAGGGGATTCTCGGTGGCTCCACGATGCTTCTCCACTGCCAATCCCGTGAAGCTTTTGAAAGGGGTGCTCGATTGTTGCTTCATGTTGGGAATTCTCTGTGGCTCCACGATGCTTCTCCTCTGCCGATCCCGCGAAGCTACTCCTCTGCCATTCCCGATGGAGCTTCATCTCCCGCAGATCCTATAGCTGCTCCTTTGATTGCGTTTATGTCGATGTTGGTCGTCGACAACCCCGTCGAGCCCCTATGTTGATGTGCTCATCTCGTGTCGAGCTCATTACCTTCTTGTCGGGCTTCCCCTACTTCTCGTCGCTGCTTGAGCCTTTTGCTCGCCGTTGTTAGTGCTCGTGCTCTTCTCGCTGCATCTTGAGCTTGTTCTCATTAGCAGCCTTTATCTATAGCTGTTATTTTGTTTATGCGTCGTTTTATTTCTTGTGGTTGTTTAAAGTTTGTGTTATATGCCTTCATGCACGTGTTCCACGTGAGGGAAAGTGTTCATGACGAAGGCGACTCGGATGAAATTTTCCCGACTCTCGCCTTAGTCACACATGGCCTCCAAGCATATTTTGTGTGTTGTATACAAAATTTTTCTTCGTTGTTGGGTATGGGTGGTATGACTTTTGTTGATTGACCTTATTTCTGCTCTGAGAGCATCCAGCGCGATCATGGACGGTTTGTGGAACCAACGTCGTGTGGCATGTGCCCGGTTGGATTATCACTGGTGATACGTGGTTGGGCCCCGGTGGCTGTTGTTTTGTCCCATATAGTCTGCCACCATTACCATTCTTTTTATGATGTGTTCAAGTTGGAGGATTCCCCTCCCGCTTGAGGGGGAGTGTTGAAGTTATTAATATTGAGTCTTTATGTGTGTATTGGGTTTAGTCCCACACCGTAGTTTTAGGTTTAATAATCCTTGCAACTCGTATATATTACTCCATTGTGGAAAAATAAATTGCATCAAGTTTTTCCTTTCTAAGCTTCGAACACCTACAAACTTGTTTCCTGTGAATAGATTAACTAAACAACAAATTTGTGTTATTACCTTCTTTCCTTCTCACCATGTTTTCTAGAGGATCCGGCGAGCGCGAAGGTGATAGGTGGTGAACATGAGTTAGGTAGAGTTGATGTTATGGATACTAGTCTTGCTTTTTGTGCTCAGAAATCCTCAAGTACTGATTGATAGATGATGTGACATAAAAGATTTGAGCACGCTAGTTTGAAAACCTTGAAGTCCGATTTTCTTAGCTTTTTTGATGTAGTTGAAACTAATATTGACTGTCAATCTTGTGAATATGGAAAACATTATAAAACCACTTGTGCTTCTAGTAGTAGTCAGAGTGTTAAATGTTTTGAATTGATACATTCTGATGTTCAGATCTCTCCTATTTGCTCTGTGAATGATTTTCGCTATTTTGTTTCTTTCATTGACAATTACTCTCGGTTTACTTTGGGGTTTTCTTATGAAAAAGAAGAATGATGTGTATGATATATTTTGGTTATTCTACCACAATGTAGAATAACTGAAAAATGGGAGTTGCGGAGATGAGAATGCTTAGGTGGATGTGTGGAAACACGAGACTGGATAAAATTAGGAATGAATGTATCTAGGATAAGACAGGAGTAGCACCAATTGCAGAGAAGCTCGACTAAGATGGTTTGGACATGTACAAAGGAGACCATTAAAGGCACATGTTAGGCATTGTGAGAGTCTAGTCACTAGGAATGTTAAACGAGGAAGGGGGTAGATCAATAGACTTGGAAAGAAACTATAAGGAAAGACATGATGTAACTTAGGCATTAGTGAGATTATGACAAAAGATAGGGCATAATGGCGACAAAGGATCCATATAGCCAATCTCACTATAGTGGGATAAAGCTTGAGTGTTTTTGTTGTTGATTATACCACAATGTGCAGACCCAGTTTGCTACTCCATTTAAAATTCTTAGGAGTGACAATAAAGGCGAATTTACAATTCAGAAACTGCAAAGGTTTCTGAGTGATCATGACACTATATTTCAAACTTCACGTTCTGGACTCCTCAACAGAATGGAGTAGCAGAAATGAAAAAAATCATCACATTATTGAAAATACTCATTGTCTATTACAAGAGATGCAAGCCCTTGTGGGACCGTGGGATGAAGTTCTCATTTTTGTCTACCTAATTAATCGGAAGACATCTGATAGAGGGGAAGTATCCTTTATAACTTTTATGTTCAAATCTCCCGTTATTCAGTCTCCCTCCTAAAATTTTTGGATGCGTTGCATTTGTGCATATTGTGGGAATTAGGTCTTCAAGCTATTAAATGTGTTTTTGTTGGATATGTTACTAACCAAAATGGGTATAAGTATTACTCACATTTGTTGCATAGAAGGATTATATCTAAAGATGTTACATGCTTTGAACACAATCCTTATTATTCGAAGAAGGAAAAAAATGTTACATACCAAGAGAAGTATGAAGGTGAGAGTTATATGATGGCGCCTCTCCCATCTCTCATAGATGTTTTTCCTCCTAGTAGATCAGATATTTCCACTGAAAAGGAAGTGCCTACAAATGATTTGTAGGTCTACAACAGAAGGCGGAATCTTCAAGTCTATCAAAGGAAACGTCTAAGAAGAACTAAACAAGATAGTCATACTCATGTTTCACCACCCACCACCACTCCGTCAGATCTAAACACTGAGACTACTCATGGGGATATATCTTCCTCTCTCCAAATTCATAGTGGTCGTACCAGATACTGTATTGAAAAATATGTTGGGTATCACTCTATCTCTCTTCTCTAAAATCTTACCTTACATCAGTTTACTCTATTTCTATCCCTAATAATCTTTCAGATGTTATGTCTAATCCTCACAGAAAGAAAGTTATGGAAGTGGAGATACATGCTCTCAAATATCAAAATACTTGGAAAATTGTTCCTATTCCTCATAGACATTATACCGAAGAATGTAAATGGATATATACTATCAAATATCTTCATGATGACACTCATGATAGATATAAAGCAAGACGTGTTGCTAAAGGCTTTATCCAAATTGATGGTATTGACTTCCAGGAGATGTTTTCCCTGTTGCTAAACTCAACTGCATTAGAATTCTTCTCTCTATTGTTGCACACAAGTCGTGGCCTTTATATCAATTGGATGTGAAAAATATTTCTTCGTCATGACTTAAAGGAAGTTCCTACTGGACATGAATGTTGTCTTAAGAAGGCTTTGTACAGACTAAAATAATCACGTCGGGCCTGTTTTAAAAAACTAAGTGTTAAACTCCTGAGTCTAAATTTTTCTCATTGTTGTTAAGATCACTCAATCTTCATCTACATAAAGGATCAATGTACCACCATTTTTATAATCTATGTGGATGATAACATTATGGAACAAATGATCAACACATTACTCTGGTTAAAAGAGCATTGACCTCTACTTTTGAAATTAAAGATTTGGGTCTTTTCCGATATTTTCTTGGAATTTAGATTGCCAGATCTCATGGAAAGATTATGATTTCTCAAAGTAAATACGTCATGGATCTTCTCAGTGACACTGGATATCTGGAAGTGAAACCTGTGGACAACCCCGCAGATGTAAATTATAATATTCACAAAGATGATTCTCCTGATCTTGAGAGGAAGTTGGACTTTCAACGCATTATGAGGAGGTTAATTTACCTGACTCTCACTAAACCCGACATCTCATTGATTGGGTTAGTTAACCAATTCATGCGCAATCCTAAAGTCCATCGCTATCATGTTGCTCTTTGGATCCTTAAGTATCTAAAAAAGGACTATGGAAAAGGTGTTATTTACCAAAATCATGGCAATTTTAAAGTTCAAGGCTACGGTGATGTTGATTGGGTTGGTCCCTCCTCTAACAGAAAATCTACAAGTGGATATTCTATCTTCGTGGGTGACAAAATTGTTTCCTAGATGAATAAAAAGCATAATGTTGTTGATCGTTCTTCTGCTCAATTACAACGTGTGAGTTGATTTGAATTAAATCTATTTTGGGTGATATGGTATTTCCTGTGCTGGAAGCTATGAATTTGCACTATGATAATCAAGCTGCTATTCACATTGCCAACAACCCAGTCTTTCATGAAAGACCTAAACATATAGAGATTGATTGTCACTTTATGACGGAAAAAATTCAGAACCAAACCATTGTTACTGTGTTTGAGTCTTCTGGGAACCAACTATCTAATTTTGTTCACCAAAACTATTTCTGGTAAAACTTTGCACACGTACTCTCTAAGGCTTGGGATGATGGATGTTTATGGTGTTATCTTGTGGGGGGTGTTAAAAGGCAAACTAACTTAGACTCACCGGGGGTGGCTATATCCTTGCTGGGTGTATTAACCCGAGAGTGTATCAATCGAAAAGTATTGAAAAAATAAAGGAGGAACGCCAAAACCTAAAGGTACATTCTCTCAACATAAACAAGAGTATGATAAGAAGGAATCCATGTGAATTTCAAATAGAATCTATGGGAATTTTAAGACTTGAATGGATGTCTTTTTCCCCCTTTACTTTTTAATATCCTACCAAAAACCAAGCCCAAATAGGCGCCACCAATCATAAAAATAAACCAAACTAACCCAATAAACATAGACATAAATAAGCCTAGATCGAACCAAAAGAAAACTAAAAACCAATAATCGATATAAAGGAATATGGAAATGGTGGAGACCAGCCCCGATCTGGACATCGCAAAGTACCTGACGTCAAACCAGTTCGGACCTCTATCGGCCCTGAATTTTACATGTTTTATTTGTGTCATTTTTGTATTGTTAGTAATTTGTGTGGATATATATATATATATATATATATATATATATATATATATATATATATATATATATATATATATATATATATATATACAATACATAAATATATATATATTGTGTGTGTGTGCGCGCACGAGCTGTTAGAATTAGTGTGAAAAAATATATATAGTACACATATAAGTATATATATTTATATAGTTTGATTGGATTTAAAGCCCTCCGATGAAGTCGGCTCACTCCTCCCTAAAGTGGCTCGGTCTTCCTCTTCTCCCGATCTAGATTGAAGGCGCTAGGGCTTCAAAGAGCGGACCATCCGACTTCGACGGTGCACCAAGAGAAAGATCCTGCACGATGTCTGCTCACGATCCCGCCGCTCCCCACGTCGTGCGGCCTCCAATACTCCATACCGCTGCCACGATACTCCATTTCCAGCAGTTTCTGCAACTGTCCTTCAGCCACGATGGAGAACCGTCATGGCCGATACTTTCACACGCAGAGATTATTGTTTTTTGTCGTTGTAACCCTATAAAAAGGGAGTCAATGTTGAATGTTTTTGGGGATTGATGAAAAAATTGATTACTGCTGTGAGGATTTCTTGTCCTTTGATTCCTGTTAGAAGTAGTTGTTTAGTCTCCTGTTAGGTGATGGTTGAATTCTTCCGTGAATAGTAATAGGAAAATTTGTTGTTGTTAATATTGATGAGTTTTGCGAGAGAGCTGCTTGCTTCCATCGAGAAGAATGAACAGTGGGGGTGATTATTGCTTCGTTTGTTCTGTGTTAGAGTTAATATATGCTGAGTTTAGTCCCACACCGTCTATCGGTGTTGGGTATCTTGCTGTAATCCTATATAATGCCCCTTGAGAATGAATAAAACTTGCACCTTCTATTTCATTTCTCCTTTCTACATGGTATCAGAGGGAGGTTCTGAGACCTAAAATTTTTTTTTTTCCGGATCAGCTCCTGTTCCCCCCCCCCCCCGCTCCCGTCCCGACCTAAATCCCGCACCCGGCCCGTGCTTCCGCCACGCGCGCTGTTAGGTCTCACGCCCGCTGCTCCCGCTCCTGTCGACGGAGTCGATCTCTGATCCCGTCGACAGGAGCGGTTCAGATCTCCCTGTACAGCTTCTCCCGCCGGATGCTTCTCCCTACATCGTCGATGTCGCCATCTACTTCGTCTTCTCCCGACGCCTCTGCAACACCGATTGGCGTCGT
This sequence comes from Platanthera guangdongensis, assembly GCA_039583875.1. Lineage (NCBI taxonomy): Eukaryota > Viridiplantae > Streptophyta > Magnoliopsida > Asparagales > Orchidaceae > Platanthera > Platanthera guangdongensis. Next base: position 185,357,896 of record CM077159.1, read on the forward strand.
TGCTCCTCGACGACGATCCCGACGGCTTCGTCGGTTCCCCTCTGCATCGTCGTCGCCCTGTGCTGCTTCCGCTCGCCGACATCGACGGATTCTTCTGCGACTTCGACGATCCGTCGGCTCTCTACTTCTTCTGCGACATCGACGGCCCGTCAACCTCTACTTCTCTCTCCGGCTACTTCTTCTTCTCCGGCTGCTCTGCCTGCTGGTGCTACTCTTCTCCGGCCTGCTGCTCTGCCGCTTCTTCTTCTCCGGATTGCTGCTGCAGCTACTTCTTCTCCGGCAACTACCCCGTCTCCAGCCCAGCCTTCTTGCCGGCTGCCTCTTTTTTCCGCTGCTGCTTCCCGGCCCCAGCAGCCCTCTTATTGTTGCTGCTCTCTTCTTCTCCGGCATGGATGCCCTCTGCCGCACTGCTCTCTTCTTCTCTGGCACGGCTGGCCTCTGACCGTTGTTGCTCTGCGTGCGCTGCTTCCTCTCCGGCCCTGCTTAAGCTTTAATAATTTTGTTTAGTAGTTATTGTTGTAGTGTGTTGTGTTTGTTTGCTTCGCCTGCGATTTCGGCCCCTTCTTTCACGTGATCTGGGTTCATGTACCCGACGAGGGTCTCACACGTGCACGTGGTCTCCGTGAGGGGGAGTGTACGTCACGGCCCCCAGGTATAGTCTATGCCTTCATGCACGTATTCCACATGAGGGGGAGTGTTTGTGATAACGGCGACTCGGATACCTCTTTCCCGACTCCTGCCTCAATCACACATGGCCCCCAGGTCGATCTCGTATGTTGTTTGTGTCTCATCGTTGTTTTCTTTGAATTTGGTAGGGTTGGCTTGGTCTTGCGTGGTTGACCTAGTTTCCGCTCCGAGTGTATCCAGCGTGGTCATGGTCGGTTTTGCGGACCAACGTCGTGTGGCCTTTGCCCGGTTGAAGTATCCCCGGTGACACGCGGTTGGGCCTCGATGACTGTTGTTTTGTCTCACGTTGCCAACCTTCTTTTACCTTCCTTTTTTGTTGTGTTCAAGCTGTAGGGTCCCCCTTCAGCTTGAGGGGGAGTGTTAGAGTTAATATATGCAATATTTTACTATATGTTGAGTTTAGTCCCACACCGCCTATAGGTGTTGGGTATCTTGCTGTAATCCTATATAATGCCCCTTGAGGATGAATAAAACTTGCACCTTCTATTTCATTTCTCCTTTCTACATTCTGTGTAGGTGAAATGAAATTAGAATAGTTGATGAGTGTACTTTGTCTTTTCACTGTTGTTGTCGAGTTGAATATTGAAAATTATTCAATTGTTGTTGATGATCAGTTGTATTAGAAAGAATGGATTTATTTTAGTTGATTGTTGTTTGCTTCCTGGTGAGGGGAAGGACAAATTGTTAAAAGTATTTAGAGATTATGTGGAGCCTCTTTTTGTGAAAAGTGAGTGAATTTTAGTTCGTGTTAGAGATTGCGTTGAGCCACTTTTGTGTGGAGAGTTAGCGAAGGATGTGATTTAGGATTGCTAGCATTTGAGAAATGAGAATGTTCGGTTTGTGGTTTCTCGAAATAGTGGTAGTGATTGAGATTTTGTGGTACTCCTTTCGTGTGAGATAAAGAGTGAATTTAATTTTGTGGTGCTCATGTCCGATAGTGGCCGACCTCGGAGTGGGAGATCGAAGGTGACAACGAGTTCCTCGCGGGATCGCCATCGATTTCGAATACGGAAAGACGCATCTTTCCGTGGGTAACTTGATTTTTCCCCCTCCTTTGCGTGTGTCTACGTTTTCTCTTAGGTTAATTAGATTCATTGTTGGGTTTTCATCAGGGTTTTGTCAGCGAACGTTACGTCAAAAACTCCAAACAGAAACGTATTTGGAGTTCACGATTTTCATTTTGATACGACAATGAGAAAAGAACAAAAGTTGCGAACCTTCTTTTCCTGGATTTAGAATTGAACCATTTTTTAAGAAAAATCATTTTTTAACAAAATAGTTCTTTTGTGCTTTACAAAAATTAAAGTTGCTTCGTTTCTTAAAGTTCGTGCAACGCCTGCTCAAAATTCAATTCTTCATTACATGCATTTAGAAGTTCCTAGAAATAGCTGACAGGCGCACAAACCCTACGGGTCGTCCTGCATCAATTTGGTATCAGAGCTAGGTTCCAAAAATTTTCTAAGATTCAGAATCCGCCCTACATAGAAAAGGAACCCCATATAGCATTTTATTTTTCAAAAAAAAAAAAAATTTTAGCATAACCATACATTTGCATTTTACTTGATTGTTTGACTGCATCTGCGTAGTGGTAGATCAGTGAGTACGAGTTCACACCATCAAAATTCACCACCTGAAAACCCTCAAGAGGTAAAACTCTGAGATGCGTTGAGATGAACGTGGTCAACCCAGTCGTGGAAACGAAGGGAATGAACCATCCACGTGGTTTCTACCTTTTGCCCACCAAATAACGTCATTAACTGAGAGTGTCTGCCAAATGAGAGAAGAATTTGAAAACTTTAGTGTTATGATGAATAGTCTAGAAGTTTCTCCTCGAGCTTCAATGACCCCTCCAATTATAGATGAGCATTTCGTTAGATCCTGTCACGAAACCACACACCACTACTTAGAAATGTCTACATTTAGGAGGAATCGTATATTTGAGGATTACGAATCCACTTACACTCATTCTTATAGAGACCCATCAAGGAGATCATTACGATACTTTGATGATTATCCTCAAACTCAATACATCACTTCCAGAGATCGTGTTGATCCACCAATACGATCTCATTATACTAGAGACTATCAGTATGATGATTGTCGTCGTTCTTATCCTCGCACTCAATTGGATCTTATTGATCCTTCGATCCAATATTATGATGATACAGTTCAGTATCACTCCAGTCATCGACACTACACGTCTCCTCTATATGAAAAACATGAGTTTGTATATGCGCGACCACCACCACACATTCGTACGACTCACGTCCAACCACGAGCACGATAGGATTATATTATGGACGATCATCACGATTATCCTCAAGAATCCTATAAAGGTCACTCTCGTCAAGATTATATCGCATTTAGTGATCATCCTAGTGTTCCGAATACGAACATGACGGTGACCGAATTTTGACAATATGATGATCTACACACCCGCATTGCCTCCATTAAGGGTCGGCGAGAGCACTCCTCTTCTCAAAGCAGGGAAACTTCACTCACTCTGTCTGATATTATAACACAGGATGTGTGGAGTCAACCCCCACGAGAGTCTGCTCCACTTAGTGAACCTTCTCTCGATTTTAAATCTCTTAGCTCTCTAGTGAGTGAAGACTTTTCACACTCTTCACCCGATGGCGCATCGAGTCACATCACGATCAGGAGCCGAGAGCTTTGTAGTGATCTCGAGGTTGCCACCTCTTCCCTTTTTGGGAACACGACCCCTTCTGATGGTTTGCTTCTGGAGGACCATCACTTCACTGATGGGTTCTTTAACGACCCTCCTATTGAGCCTCCAGATGAGCCACCTCGTCCTTGTGTGGATGAGATTCGTGTGAGAAACGCACTTATGAATTTTAAGACATTGACACCTTTTCCATTATCGCCCCTGATGTCGGTAGTGCTCCAGAGAGAGGATTTTGAGTGTGACATCCATATAGTGGGGCTTGATTGTAGATGAGCTATGAGATGTACCACCTGCGGACCCACCGAATGCATTCTTTCTTGTGATGAGTACTCACCTTAGTCTAGAGTCGCGTCTTATTATCAGTGAATATGATTATCATTTTGAAGACCATCATATTCAAGATGAGTTTTCATATGTCTCACGTGGTGAGCCTCCTAATGCCTCACATTCCCTTAATAAATTTATCGTGATTGTCACACTTCACGTACGTAATCATTTATATGAGAGCACTCCATATATTTTTGGAACCAACGCTGGTACTCGTCGCATTTGTGATGAATTTTATTATACCCCTCCCAGTGAACCCCCAGATGAACCACATATGCGTTCACCGCACATTTGGGATGTAACTATCTTTAGTAGCATAGTCGATTTTGAGGGTGCACTCGCTCATTCGTTTATTTTATATCATATCACTCGCACTTGCAGACACAGTTCACACACCATGTTGACACACTTTATCACTGATGTCTCTGATTTTCACTTAAGTGTTCATCACCCCAGCAATGAATTCTTTTATGATCCACCTTCTGAGCCTCTTGATCATGTACTTATCTCAGGAGTTGCTTTTAGTATCTAAAACCTCTGGTTTGTGGAGTTAGTCGTGTTAGTAGTTCATTTTTTGCATTTGTATGATTTGCATAAACAATTTGAGCGGAAATTGCATAATACTTATGACTTATACACAACTCAAGCTAACAAGCATAAAAGAGCTACTAATTTCAAAATGGATGACTTACTGATGGTTCGGCTAAATCTGAAACGGTTACATTCTGGTACCATAAATAAGCTAGCTGACCGTAGAACTAGACCCTTTCGAGTAGTAAAGCGGATTGGGCAAAATGCGTATGAACTTGAGATGCCTTCCGTTTGAGGAGCAAATTCGATTTTTAACGTAGTCAATCTGATTTTATTCCACGATTATCCACATGAGTCTATAGATTTTCCCTTGCCTTCTCCTCCATTTGATTCTTCTGGGTTGATGAGTGCTAATGAGGAGCCACATTCAGGGAATTCTCATTCAGTTACTGACACCACCGGTAGTTCTTCCGCTTTCCACTGACAGTTTTCAGGTCAAGCATGAGACACCGGGTGATTCTGTTAAACCAGTTCTCAGAGCCGCTGACAGACTACCGCGACAGATCTTGGTTCCCGAGCAGATATTGGATGACGAGACAGTGACCACTACTGATGGTGGTTTTCAGAGATACTTGGTTCGTTGGCATGACAGGCCAGAGACCGAGACCAGCTGAATCTTGCCCGATGAGTTACATCGTATAGGTGTTGATCTTCTACAGCCCTACCGATCGAAGCACTCAACAGAGATGAGTGATTTCAAGAGGAGGAGAGTTGGGGAGACCAGCCCCGATCTGGACATCGCAAAGTACACGACGCCAAACCATTTAGGACCTCTATCGGCCCTAAATTTTATATGTTATATATAGATGTGTGTGTGTGCGCGCGCTGTTAGAATGAGTGTGAATATATATATATAGTATACATATAAGTATATATATTTATATAGTTTGATTGGATTTAAAGCACTCCCATGAAGCAAGTTCACTCCTCCCTGAAGCGGCTCGACCTTCCTCTTATCCTGATCCAGATTGAAGGCGCTAGGGCTTCAAGGAGCGGACCATCTGACTTCGGCGCTGCACTAGGAGAAAGATCATGCACGATGTCTGCTCACGATCCCGCCGCTCCCCACGTTGTGCGGCCTCCAATACTCCATACTGTTGCCACAATACTCCATTTCCAGCATTTTCCGCAACTGTCATTCAGCCACGATGGAGCTCCGCCATGGCCGATCCTTTCACACGCAGAGGTTATTGTTTTTTGTCGTTGTAACCCTATAAAAAGGGAGTCGATGTTGAGTGTTTTGGGAATTGATGAAAAAAATGAATATTGTTGTGAGAACTTCCTGTTCTTTGATTCCTGTGAGAAGTAGTTGTTTAGTCTCTTGTTAAGTGATGGTTGAATGCTTCCGTGAATAGTAATAGGAAAATTTGTTGCTGCTGTTAATATTGATGAGAGTTCTGTGAGAGCTACTTGCTTCCATCAAGAAGAATAACAGTGGGGGTGATTATTGCTTAGTTTGTTCTGTGTAGGTGAAATGGAATTAGAATAGTTGATGTTGATGAGTATACTTCGTCTTTTCACTGTTGCTGTAGAGTTGAATATTGAAAATTATTCAATTGTTGTTGATGAACAGTTGTATTAGAAAGAATGGATTTATTTTAGTTGATTGTTGTTTGCTTCCTGGTGAAGGGAAGGACAAATTGTTAAGAGTATTTAGAGATTACGTTGAGCCTCTTTTTGTGAAAAGTGAGTGAATTTTAGTTCGTGTTAGAGATTACATGGAGTCACTTTTGTGTGGAGAGTTAGCGAAGGGTGTGATTTAGGATTGGTAGCATTTGAGAAATGAGAATGTTCTGCTTGTGGCTTCGCGAAACAGTGGTAGTGATTAAGATTTTGTGGAACCCCTTTAGTGTGAGATAAAGAGTGAATTTAATTTTGTGGTGTCCGTGCGCGATAGCGGACGACCTCGGAGTGGGAGATCGAAAGTGACGAGGAGTTTCTCGCGGGATCTCATCGACTTTGAATACGAAAAGACGCATCTTTTCGTGGGTAACTTGATTCTTCCCCCTCCTTTGCGTGTGTCTACGTTTTCTCTTAAGTTAATTAGATTCATTGTTGGGTTTCGCCTGGGTTTTTCCAGCAAACGTTACGTCAAAAAATCCAAACGGAAACGTATTTTGAGTTCATGATTTTCGTTTTGCTACGACAAGGGGAAAAAAAGAAAAGTTGCGAACCTTATTTTCCCGGATTTAGAATTGAACCATTTTTTAAAGAAAAATCATTTTTTAACAAAATAGTTCTTTTTGTGCATTACAAAAATTAAAGTTGTTTCATTTCTTAAAGTTCGTGCAATGCCCGCTCAAAATTCAATTCTTCATTGCATGCACTTAGGGTTTCCTAGAAATAGCCGACAGACACACAAACCCTGCGCGCCGTCCTGCATCAGGGTATGATACTAAAGAAGTAATATCATAGGAAATACAACATATATTCAGCATAAAAATACAAAACAATGAAACATCTAGGCAAACAAAATATGATCAACAAAAAGTAATAACAGCAGCCACTGTCTATATTAGTTCCCTCAGGGGATAACTTGGTTCTCTGTTGAGAAAACCTCAGTGATTCTTTGATAGACATCAAGGTGTGTCTAGATAACTCCTCTACCTCAATTCAAAAACCATCAGCCAAGGGTCTCTCTCCAAACCATAAAGAGTAGCATGTGAACTTCATGTCTCATCAGTATGGTGTGGACATTAACTATGTTGTCAATGTCATCTGAATAATGAGTACACAATCCGGAAAATGGTCCATCATAAGTTAATAAACTGACAATGTTGAATATGAAGTGGTCATTATATGTGGAAGATCTAATAAAATAAATATTAGATCTATCAACTTGTCATAGTACTACTAGCCAATTATTCTGGCTGAAAGTAAGCCCTAATTCCCTCCTGAAAAAAGTTAGTCTCTCATATGTTGATCAACAACTAGTTTTAAGCCTTCGGTATATGGAGTTTTACTAGAAACTTTTTTAAACGTTAGAATTTGCACACTGATTTTACTACGTTTAACATTAGTTTAACCATAAGAAGATAATGAGGTAAGGTCAAACATGTATGAAACCGTGTCTATAAATGATTTCAAAAGGGATTTTCCAATGAAGCTGTTTATGAAGTTATCATATGTAAGCTCTTCTTGGAGAAGTACTAAATCCAATTGAGTTATCCTACTAGAAATCCAAGTAGATATCCTAGACTAGTATTTACTAGCTTGGATTGTCCATCTATTTGTAGATGATATGCACTACAAAATTGAAGTATAGTTCCCAAGATTGTCCATAATATTTAGGTCAACTACATATACTGTATCAGATGATTCTAAACAAGGAATGTGTATCATTTTATTAAGTACGCTCACTATAACAAAATTGAAAAGGATGATGATTCAAAAACAAAGGATGACACAAATCATCCTATAAAAAGCTATTTTTACATTTGCAAGAATCTAAAAATACTAATCAAAGAAACAAATGTGTAATATTTGTCTTTTTTTCTTTTTAGAAGTGTAACTTGCAAGCAAACAATTTTTTGAAGTTCGATAAACAAAAATAGATCATTAATAAACACTTTAATCTTCCATAAAATAGTTCAAACACGTCTTTACATACAAGATATGAAAGACGTATGCAATATCAAGGTCATGGATATGCAATATTAAGTCAACATTCTTTAAATGCCTCTTTCAGTTAGTAGATACATCAAATAATACTGAACTAAATACAGAATAAATTTGCTATAAATAAACTATAATCAATAGTCCCCAGAAACAAAATAAATAAACTACAATCAATAGTTTCCAAAAACAAAATAAATAAACTATAATCAGCAGAAAGTATCCATCTACATCATAAGAGACCCTAAATCTTCATAAAATTGTCCTACTAATTCATTATTTGAATGAAAATTTTGTTTGAAAAAATCAAAGAAAAGTTGAAAAGCTAATTTTAGCTACATAACAAGAAGCACACTAAACCACAATAATATGCTAACTTCAGAAAACTCAAGATTTTGCAGATTTATGTACGTTCTAGTTGATTAAGAATTCATTTGCAGCTTTTCAAATAATCAAACCAAGGGAGGTGATTTGAACAAACTATGACATATAAATATAAAATGTATAAAAGGACTTATAGTTAAATCAATTAGAATATGTAAGAAAAAGTGTGCCATAGAAGATCACCTGATTGGCACCAGCTGTCACCATAACTGAGGACTTTGTCAATTTATTTTCTCGATGTAACTACAAGTGAAAATGAATATCAGGATTGAGAATGAGTTATAGAAAGTTAACGGGGAAAAATAATGAAAGCTGATAAGAACCCGAGAGGAATTCGGCAAGGGGGAGGGCCGGCAGAGGTGAGGAAGATGAAGGAGGGAACGAGACGAAAGCCTAGGGAACAACCCTAAATTACATACATCCAAGCATAATCAAAAAGAGTATAGCGCGACCCTTTTATAGGTGTGGGGTGCGGATAACGAACGGAGCATGAAAATAAAGCGTGCACACAAATTAAAATAACATAACAAATGCAATAAAGCAATCATGTCGGCGGCGCGTCTTCGATCTCTCCTCCAGACGGACCTGTCATCATCTCCCTCCGTGTGTGGACTCACCATGGTGTCTCGTAGACGTGTGCGTGTCCCATCGGCATGCGCAACCGTAACAATGCCGTCGTTTGAAAAATATATCTTGTCCCCAAGGCAATGGTCAGAGGGGTAGCGGTAGCAGTGATCCTAGGGCAGCCACGTAGCTTCAGACTCCAGACAATAAGACCACATAACATGAACCTCCTGCGAACCAGAGTCCCCCTGAAGGTGGTAGCGGCGATCAAGTAGCTTGTCTTGTTAGTACGACGCCAACTGTCGTCTTTCTTTCGGACTAGAGAAGGCTGGGTTGGTGGCAGTACTGTCGGCGATTGGATGACATCGGCGAGCACAGTAAAAAGCTCATGGTGGTTCGCTGGATCATGTAGAGGAAGATTGGAGAACATAGGAGGGTGGAGTCATCGTCGAGGCGACATGGCTGGCCCTAGTGTAGAAATTGTATGGATATAGTCTCCCAATTGACGCATACATCGTCGAACGTACGGAGCCAAGCCACTCCCAGAATGGCGTCGAGATCGCCTAAGCCGAATGTGTAGAAGTCCACGATCACGGAACAAGACCCCATAAAGAGAGACGACAGTGCAACTGCCCCAAGCAGGTTGGTGGCGTCCATCGCCCATACGGACCGCAACATCCGGAGAGGGAACGGAGGGAAGTCGGAGCTGCTGCACCAGGTGCTCGGAGATGAGGTTGTCTTGAGCCTAATGATCAGGTGATCCCGCAATGTGATTGAGAGTTGCATGGTCTGCTAATCGGGGATCCCGCACGTCAAGGCACGGGATAACTCCAGGCGGTGGAATGTAGCCGCGGCGGGGTCGAGAGGTGTATCCCCCGCTGAGAGCTTAAGGGCCTCAAAGTCTGCAGGGTCACCTCTGGGTCGACGTCGTCGATGATAGCGTGGAACTTCTTCACGGCGCACTCATGATTGGGGGAGTAGGGTTGGCCGCACCAAAAATAGACTCTTGCTGTGAAGCTCATTGTAATCGCTATTCGAGATGCGATGAGTGGTTGGTGGGCGGACCGGCCAGTTTCCCCGAGGCGACGGCCACGATGGGGGAGTTGTAGCTGGTGGCCGCCAAGGAGACCGAGGCTGGTGGCGGTTGGCCGAAGGAGCAGGTGGCCGAGAGGAGAGGTCGGCCTCCACCAGGCGCGCCAAGTCCGTGACGTCGGATTCTGTGTGAGGGTGGTGCGTACAAAGACGAGAGTTGATATGTGGTAGTAGACTCTGCATGAAGAAACTCAGGTAATGATCGGGCGGTAGCCTGGGAACGTGGGAGACCATGACAACGAACTCATCCACATAGTCGTCCAGGTCGGCTGTCTAGCGGACGCCACAAAGATGCTCAATAGCTGAGGAGCCAGAGTAGCGGGTGTCATACCGTCGGATCATCTACTGCTTGAGCTCGGGCCAGGAGAAGCATGGGTTGGATTGCCGGAGCCACTGAGCCAGGTGGAGGGTTGAGCCGTCTAGGCCAACCACTGTCGTAGATACCATGTCGTGCTCCGGGGTGTAGTTGATTTTGAAATATTGCCCCGCTTTGGTGATCCAACCCATCGGGTCAACGCCGACGAAGGAGGGAATGTCGATGGAGAGGGCGGACCAGCCCGGAATTGGCGCAGGAGTGGTCCCTGAAGGCATTGATGGCGGTACGGTGCCTGGGAGAGAGTCGTCGTCTGCAGGTGGGCCAGAGCCGAAAGCGGTGGAGACGGCGGCGTCGGACTCCTGCAGGGAGTCTATCTTGGAGTAGAGCGCGAGGAGCGAGACGTGCATGGAGGTGACGAGTTGCTCTTGAGCCTCCAAGCAGCGGCTTAGGGCTTCGGTGGCCCCCTCTGGAGCAGGGTCGTCGGAAGAGCGAGTGGTGGGAGCCAACTGGAATCGGCGGAACGGGAGGGAGCCACTGGAATTGACTGAGACCATTGGGGTCCGCAGAAACGGCTGGAAGTGGCCGAATCTTGCGGAAATCCGAAGGAACGGGGCTAGGATGCGGACTAATCCACGGATCTGGGCTGGGAAGAGGCGGAAGCTGCGGAGCTGGACTGAAGACATGGGACGACGGGACCAGGCTGAGAACGGCTGACGAGATCTGGGCTGGAGACGTCGGTCGGGATCAGGCGAAGATCAGCAGTATTCCTGCATTAGATCGGACGGGAACTGTCGATCGGCAGTCGCACAGGCCTGGAAGTCGGGGGTCACATCAGTGTGGGAGGAAGTGTAGCGGTGATACGACGCTAGGGCTGATCGGGTCGAAAGTCGGTGGCGAACGCGCGCCGATCGACGGAATCCGGACGCGACATACGCGGCCGACGCGCGATCTGGGATCAGGCGGAACATTGTGGCGGAGCGGAAAGGGCGAATCAGCGTTGTAGCTGAAATTGTAAGGACGATTGCGAGTACCGACAGCGAGATGGAGGGCGGACCGGCAGGCCGGACCAAATTGATAAGAACCTGAGAGGAATCCAGCAGGAGGGAGGGCCGGCGGAGGTGAGGAAGAGGAAGGAGCAGGGAGCGAGACGAAAACCTCGGGAGCAACCCTAAATTCCATACATCCAAGCATAATAAAAGAGAGTACGACGCGACCCATATATAGGTGTGGGGTACGGATAACGAACGCTGCGCGAAAATAAAGCGCACGCACAAATTAAAACAACATAACAAATGCAATAAAGTAATCATGTCGGCCGCGTATCTTCGGTCTCTCCTCCTCCAGACGGACCCTTCATCATCTCCCTCCACGTGTGGACTCGCCACGGTGTCTCATCAGCGTGTGTGTGTCACGTCGGCATGCGCAACCGTAACAAAAACACTCTGCAACTCAACCAAACTTTTACGATAGAACTAATGAGAAGAAAATTCCATAACTGACTTCATCCTGAAATTTGAAAATGTTCATTGTCATATCCTATCATTGCTACCAAAAGAAAAACAAGTGATGGAGATCGCCGTAATCCATCACCCGTTCGGATGATCCGAGTCCACCGATGTTTCCAGATAGACGTTCCGAGATGATTTCATGCATTTATTTATTATTTTTGTGTCATATTTGGCACACGATCGAGCCGAGCATTGTGATCCGTCTGATCCGGGTGCTCTAGTAGGTATCCTTTTTTATACATGTAGGCAGGCATGTGATGGGGCATCGATGTTTTGGTTCAGAAAAACTGAAACTGTTGGTCCTCCTCCAGTGGATTCCATAAGGCCTCTCCCTCGGTGGACGCTGAGCGAGTGAGCGGTGTTCCTTGGTGGACTACAAGGTTTGTCCTTTCCCCTAACTTTCCCTCCTTTCCTGTCGAGCACCACAGCCCGCTCCTTTGTTTTCCCCCATTGACTTCTTGATTCCACCGCGCTGCAAACCTTCGCAACCCCACTTTTCGCTGCTTCCTAATCGCAATCTCCTTGCTACGCCCCGCAAGGACACCCCGCCCAGCCTGTTCCAGCAAATCTTCCTTCGTTTCCCCTGTCAGCACACAACTATTCCTCCATCTCCTGCTAGCCCGCCCTCCAGTAACTCCCATGGATCCCACAGTCCACAATTTTCTCCTTTCCATCCAGAATTCATGTGAAGGAATCGTGAATATCTCCATTCAACCATCCTGCCTGACTGCTGGTATTCCCCAAAACTGCTCATTATTCTAATCAGAATATAGTAACCGTCCACTTCTTTTGTACGTGCCTTCCCCTCAACCAAACGAGACTCCAACATGCATTGATACTAAAAAAGAGGGCTCTCTGGTTGTTAGTCCTCCCCAACATCCAGATAGTTCCCTCCTGTAATCCTGTCTACAACAGCAGTTTTAGATCCAACCTCTGTTCAAAATCCTGCAGCCCGCTTCCCTTCTAGCAGCCCTCTAATCGCCGCCATCTCCATGATTAGTCACCGCCTACATATGTGAGTTATAGTTTGATGCTTCTTGCTCTCTATTGTGTTTATTTGAACAATATTTAGTGGGATATAACATCAAATGCTTTTATTTATATGAGATCAATTGATTTGCAAGAACAATTTGGCACGTATTTAGAATATTTGAGCCTCAATTGTCTGTTAATTAAAAGGAGGTTCGGGGTTCGATCCCCGGCCTCAACAACCCGCCGCATGAATAATGGGTGCAGAGAAGGGTTGGGGTGTAGGGGCCGCGATTGTTACGATACCCGGGCTGGAAACTGTGGGAGGGAATCGTGGGAATTTCCCAGGAGGATTGAGGCCTACCTGGGGCCCAGCCCGGTTCTGGGAGCTACGACCGTAACATAACCTTACTAATGACTTAGTGCATCATGTCTTTCCTTATAGTTTCATTCCAGGTCTTTATTGGTCTACCCCTCCCCCATTTAACATGCCTACTGACTAAAGTCACTAAACTCTCGCAACGCCTAACCGGTGCCTCTAATGGTCTCCTTTGTACGTGACCAAACCATCTTAGTCGACCCTGCATCACTAAAATTGGGTAGACCGCATTCACTTCAAAGTTGAACCAAAAAATACTAGAGCCAATAAAAGGTAAAAGAAACTCCCTAAAGGCATCAATGTCCTTTGTTTTCTTTCAGGAAGATAAACAAACAACTCAAGAAATTTATTAAGAATTTAAGAAACAAACTCTATTTGTTGCAACTGTATACCTTCCCAATCAATGCCAATCTTAGATCTGAAAGACCTTCATCTGAACCATAATGACTAGTTGAAGGCTCCCAAAGAACATCTTGCACCTTTTTCAACGCCTGCTCAGGAGGTTGCCAATACACCACTCCCTGGAAATAATAAATAATTTAGTGCAGCCCCAAAAGTCAGTACATTATTTAGCAAGAGCATATTAAAGCATGTGATAGTATTTAGAATTTAATTTATTCCTACATGGATATATGGAAAATTAGTGTAAGAAATGACGGGTTCTTGTCCATAGGCTTAAAATTTTGGTTAAAAATAAGTTTGATGGTTGATATATATCAACCTCTTTGGTCCCTTTTTCATTCAAACTGCCTTAGAGAACCCACACTAATTTGGTGTAGATTGCATTAAACTTCAAAATGAAAGACAAAAAATCATATTGATAATCACAACCCTTTTTGATAATTTAACATTTAGATAATAAATAAATAATTTGTTGAATCCTCATACAAGAATGTTTTGCATTATTCCAAATAGACTAACATCACATGATCCTTAATGATTAAATTGATATTTCAAACAAAATAACAGGAAACTATAACTAACCAACAATAAAGAAAAATACAGGAATACAACAGCAATAGCAGCATTAGTTGCAGTCAAATGGTGTGCAACCTAGGAAGTATTTGCAAAAAGAATGATGGATAACTAATAAGTCACTGCTACACAAACAAGAATTTATACAATTGTACTGGTAAAGACCTTAATATGAGAAAATAAACATTAGTTTTAACATCGCCAATATCAAATTAGTAATTATTAGTGTGTTGCTTCCCTGGATAAAATCAATTGTAAACCAAATCAACTGTCACGGATGCATTTATAGGATGCTATTATGGCAGGCGGCGGCAGGACGACAAAATGTACAGAAGCCGAGATTTGATTTTATTCTACATTTATTTTTATTCACAGCATTTTTATTATTTCATTATGTCGTAATTATTCACAATTTCAGATTGGTATGTACTGTGCTATTTTCTTCATTCCGACATCACATTTTTGTTATTTAAGCGCCATGATAGATCATTACAGCCTCAAATACCTCCTAAAGCATAAATTGACCACGTCCCCCACAACAACATTTGATCAACTGGCTCCTGGGATTTGATTCACTAGGGAGTAGTGAGTTGGAAAGCCCAACGGAGTGGCAGAAACTCTTTCCCATCAGAGCAAGGAGGGTGCCATACCGACTATCTTTGAGCTAGCATTATTCGAGGTCATTTGAGAGAAGGGGTTCTCTATATTAACATAAATAGAGGCTCGCATAGAGACGGGAGGGGCTCATGATTAATGGAGTTGCACAAGGGGGTTGATCTCACACATGGGGAAAATCTATCTTTGCGGACATTGCCGCTGAATCCGCTCATCATCGACACAATCCACAACCTTAATCCTGGAGGTGTGGAGTAGAAACTACAGAGGGTGGTAGAAGATTTCTTATGGAGGGGTTCAAAAGGCATGGTTAAGGGGCCAGTGCGCACATGTACCATTTGTCAATCAAACAAGAGCTTTCATACACATATGTTAGAGCTTTTGTAGCCCCTCTACATTCTCTCATAGATCCAGGCTGAGATTTCAATGGATTTCATTAAGGCCCCATTCGTATGGATGGAATTGGAGGATAGGAATTGAAATTGGACCCCCAGTTTCAATTCCTTTGTTCGACGGTCAAAAGTTTTGGTGGGAATTGGAATTAAACTCAATTTCTCGCATCGACATTCCTTCTTTGCCAAATTTGGAAGCGGCATGAACTTCATTGCCAAATTTCTACTTCTTCGTGGAAGCAATCCTCTTCGGCTTCTCTTTCATGTCGATCCCGACAGTTATCTCTTCTACAGCTTCGTTAACTACAGCTCCATCAGAGCCATTGAAATCTTTTGATGACTTTCCTTCTTTGAGGTCTCGCTCTCCGCCGGAGCTGCGGGATTCTCGCTATCCAACTTCTTGGTTTACTTGTTTGATTCTTCTCCTCGATGGAAGCTACAGGAGATCGTTCCAAATCCTTCGTTCGCAATTAGCTCAGCCAGGAGAGAAACCTAATGCTCCTATTCAGCTTCTCCCTTTGTTTAATCTTCTTCAATGTTTTTTTACTAGTTCTGTATTATAATACAGCCATTCAGGACTAGCAGATTCTATAGTTTCTATTTTGAATGCTATTCCTCAGAACATGGAAAGAGGACCCAAGTCCTTTTCTTTCTCAAGCATATAATGGACCCACTGAAATGAAGACTTCATGGTTTCCCTCTACATCATGCATACAGGGAATCATTATGTTTTTGTACCGATGAAACATTGTGACCAAAACTTTATCTACTTACATAAGCCTACATTTTATCATTACAACTGTAATCAAACTTCAACATTTCGATGTGATTCTTTTTGGGGTACTTCAATAATAAATTTCAATTCCTCTGTCTGAATTCTTACATGCAACCGAACAACAGAATTGCTAACTCTAATTCCCGTGTCTAAACTCATGTCTTCAGCCAAGCAATATATTGAAATTATCCTCAATTCCAATTCACGTGAAATTGGAATTGAGCCAATTCCAATTCCCACCTCAGAATTCCTTCCAAACGAATGGAGCCTAAGGATTTGCAGAGTTCGCATGGCAAATCCATGCTTTTCATAGTGGTGGGATGCTCTACATTCCCCTCAAAGATCTTGGCTGAGATTTCAATAGGGTTTGCAGTGTTCGCGTGGCAAATTCATGTTTTTCGTATTGGTGGGCCTCTTCTCAAAGGGAGCACACTTTATACCCCTAAGTCACCAGTGTATAGCAGTTAGTGTTGTGTACACCTTTGAGATTCCTAGACCATCATGTCAGATGGCGACGAAATCTTTACAAGTCAATTTTGGCACGAGTTGTTCTGCCTTAGTAGAGCCAAGCTAACATTCTCCTCCACATACCACCATTCTTCTCATGGCATCTCCTAGGCGACGCCTAGGCGTCCTAATTGTTAAAAAGGCGATGGACGCCTTTAAAAAAATGGCAATACACTGCGGTTTATATATAAACCGCAGTCTATTCCCTGCCGCAGTCAGGGAATAGACTGTGGTTTATATATAAACCGCAGTCTATTCCAGCAGGGAATACACTGTGGTTTATATATAAACCGCAGTTTATTTGGTAGAATAGACTGCGGTTTATATATAAACCGCAGTCTATTCCAGCAGGGAATACACTGTGATTTATATATAAACTGCAGTTTATTTGGTAGAATAGACTGCAGTTTATTTGGTAGAATAGACTGCGGTTTATATATAAACCACAGTCTATTCTAAGTTTCTAACATAGAATAGACTGCGGTTGTATAACAACCGCAGTATACTGTGAATCATACAATAAACTGCGGTTGGTATAGAAACCGCGGTCTATACTAAATCGTAAACAGTAAAAATCTCGTTTTACCTCGATTTTTTGGTTCTTACCGACGCTTCTCTTTCCGTAAAACACTAAAGGCGATTTTGTTCAAGTTTCTGCTCTCATTGAGTCATTGCTCTTCTTTGTTTCGATTTGAAGATTCTTTTTCGACAAATCTCATATTCTCACTTAGGTATATTTTTCTTATGACCTTTTTTAGTTTTGAACTATTGATCTTCGTGCTATAATGTCTTTAACTCTTTATTAGTAGTATAAACTATAAACATTGTGTAGCCGCCTAGCAGACACCCACTGAATTTTCCAATTTCATGTATTGGCTATACTAAATGTGTATAAGTTAGAACCTGAGACAACACAATGTGCATTTTTGTATTAGATATCCTAAAAACATACTAACTCTATATATTAGCCTAAATATTTCACTAACATAGTAACATATATATTTTTATGTGTGATTGACTGATTGTGTGGTAGACTGGTAGTAGCTCAATGTCTTTGCTCTGCTTAATGAATTTGGTTTAGTGTTTTTGGATGGTTTAGGTTTTTAGGGTTTTCTTATTGCAGGAAAATGGCTGATAAGGGCTCTTCATCAAAGTCAAGAAGAGGTTTTACGAAAATGAACGAATTGAATAAGCTTAGGCTAGCGAGGAAGAAGCTTTATATTTATGTGAGTGATAATGGCCGCATTATTCCCGGACCTGAGACAAATAAATTGATGAGTTTTATTGGTGTTGAAGCCAAAATTTGACCTCAACGAAAGTTCGAAATTAGGGGCGTATCCAACACCTACTTGTCTCAAGCTCTGACCTCTGACTGGTTATGAAGGACCAAAAACTGACCCAAAGCCTCAGCAGGGAGGTCTCATCGCTTACCCGGAAGATCTCTGAGAGCTTCTCCTCCAAAGACAAAAGCTGGGATAGGAGCTCCTCAAAAAGCACAGGAAAACTCTTAAAATCCCGGGAAAAAAAGTGTTTCTGAAGAACCCCTATGGGCCTATTTATAGTTTCCTGAGTTTGAACTGTCAATAACCATACTGAACCGACCTGAAATTACCAAAACACCCTTGGTTGGGTCTGCCAACAGCCAAACTTCGTTGTTCTGAAGGGTTATATACATACCACCGAGGGCAAAAGCGTAAAATCACCTAGGGCTAAAAAGGCGAACCACCTTCCAACTGAACCGACGTTTGGCGAGAGCACCGTCTAGCGGGCGAGAACTCCCACCTATGGGGCACGTCTCGTCTGGCGAGGCTCTCGCCTGAGCCGCTGGGCCCTCTCGCCTAGGAAGGCTCTCGCCTGAGCCACTGGGCCATCTCGCTGTGTCCGTCTCGCCTGGGAGGGCTCTCGCTTGAGCCGCTGGGCCCTTCTCGCCCGAATTGCTGGGGCCCTCTCGCCTAGCGAGCCGGCCTTAACCCGGCGAGTAGCCCTTTTCCTGGGACCCGCTCTCCAGTGAGTAGGTTTCTATCAAAGAGTCTATTTTGCTTTACCTTCCCCTCTCTTCGAGCCCGATCTGATCCTACGAGCCCGAGGTTGTACAATTGGATCTCTTGTGAGATCTTCTGTGTCAATTACATTTGTTGCATGGAAGGAAGTTGACAAACAAATTAAATATCAAATATGGGCAGAATTAATAGTACGTGCCTTTGTTTTTAATGATTAGTGAATTGTGATCAGTGATTACATAACTGTGCTATTTTAGTTAATTTTTAATTAATATTGTCTATTATTTTCATATTTATTTTTATAATATTGATGGTCAACGCAAAGCATTACTGAAAAGCATGGGTGAAATTTGGAGAACTTGGAAATTTAAACTCTTTATCACTTATGTAAAAGATGTTGATTGGTAGCATCGATACAATGTTCCTATCAAGTATAACTTTATTACTCCCGAACACTGGAGAGCTTTTGTCGACCATCGCACCACTATAGAATATATGATATGTGTTCTTAACTTCTTATTAAATTCAATGTTTTATATCATTCTTTATCTTTATAACTTATAAACAATCTAAGTATTAACAAATATTTATTTGTGTAGGAGAAAAGTAAGGTTAATACAACAAGATCAAAAGCACAAAAGTCCTTTCATACTACTTTCAGAATGAGTTATTTTGGATTAGAAAAAAGAATGTTATTATTTCTTTATATCTTTCTCGTATTTTTTATTGTACATATTGGTTTTCTAGATAATTAAAATGATACTTCACTTTTATTTTATTGTCAAGATTGAACAAGGAGCAGCTGCACCAATTTCACGTGCAGAGTTATGGAAAGTCGGTCATAAAAGAAAGAGCGGTGAATACATTAGTACAGATGCAGCTGAGTTGGCATCTAAAATTATAAGTTTAAATGTTTCATTTATTTATTTATAAATTATCAATACTTCAATAGTAATATTGTTTGTGAAGTATAAATGTATAAGTTCTTATCTGTAATGAAAAAATTAATTTATATTACTTATTTTAAGGATGAGTTGTCGAGCCAAGAGTCCCAGAGTGCTGAAACAGTGTCAAAGGGAAGAGATGACATCCTTGCTTCTGTTTTAGGCCAAGAACATTCGGGTAGAGTTAGAGCTGGTGACAAGTTTTCCACCATTATAAGTTTTTTCAAGAATGATAAGCGGGGTCGGAGGAGATCAGTAACTCACATTAAAGATGTCGAAGCTATAGTTCAAGAAAGATTGAGTCAGCAACAACAATTATGCAGCCAACAACAACTATGAATGTAACAACAACTATGGAGCCAACAGCAACAAGAGAAACAAAAAGTGAATGAAACCGAGATAAGTAGTATAAAGAATCAAATGGAAAAACTTATGCGCATGTTTAGTGTTGGAGCTAGAACTGGAACTTCACAGGCTTCTCAGGTATTATTAATTATTATGTTTATATATTTAATTATTTATACTTTTATGAAATGTTATGCTCTCTTTTTGTTGCGCATGTAATAAATAATTTTTTTGTTTTTTTGTTTCTCAGCTGGAGCATGAAACGGAGCATGAGACCAGGTCATTTGAACCTGAGACATCACATGAGCGTTTACCTTCTCCGGCATTATAATATTATTTTTTACTTTTATGTAATCAAGAAATTCAATAATCAATATTGATGTTCAAAATATTAATTCTTCTATTTCCATTTTCTATAGGCTATGGAGACTACAAATGACTTCATTATTATGTTTTCCGGTTTCATAACTAGGAAGGTGAATGAAAATAAAGAAATAACTCTTGTCTTATATTCAACAGTATTTGGGAGTGTTGAATCAACAAGTACATACTTTGAAGTATCAGAGTTGCACGATTTTGTAGATTTAAAAAAATTTGGAGTTAACATCATATTCGCATGCATTGGAGTTAACATCATATTAAAAGGTTAAAGCAACACTTATGCGGCGGGTATGGAGATGTATCCAAGTGTTTTAAGACTACTTCTGAAATAACAGCTGAGATATATTCAACTTTAAATGCTAAAAAAAGGAGGTTTTACATCTGACTGTTGATGATGACAATAAGAGTGAACAAGAAGGAGAGTCAACATGATCACATAATGTATCCCCGACAATTTCTACTGTTAAATCGTCATTTGTCCCAAGTTCTGGGACAAGTGTCAAAAAGAGAAAAGTAATCCACTTGCCACAAAAAAGGGGCTCTATAGATGCTCATGTGAGGCGTGCTCCTGAAGATGTAGTAGATGATAGACGTGCTAAAGGCGCGTCACAAACTACTATCGAGAGATGTTTTAGCTCACCAGAAGAAAAGAAAAGAGTTGATAGTTATGTAGCCGATTGGTTCTATGAGTGTGAAATTTCATTCAATGACGCAAAGACACGAAGTTTTGAAGTCATACTTGAAGCAGTTGGACAGTATGAGTCTGGTTATAAATGCCCTAGTTATCATGATTTGAGAGTCTCATTGTTATCGAACACAAAGGATAAAGTTAAGGAGATGAAGATAACTTATCAAGCGTACTGGAGGAGATATGATTGCACACTTATGTCAGATGGTTGGACAGACAGGAGAGGGAGACATTTGATCAATTTCCTTGTCAACTGTCCAGAAGGATCCTATTTTATGGGTTCTGTAGATGCATTCAGTCATATTCAAGCTGCTGCAGTGTTATCCGATTTGCTTGATTGTAAGATTAGAGAGATAGGAGCTGAGTGCGTTGTTCAGGTAAATTTTTTAATCTCACTAATTTTCACATTTCAAGTTAATAATCATAGTCTACAAGACTACAACTTTCAATATATACAAATTACAAAGTTATGTTGTATGTCTTGTATGCAGGTGGTGACTGACAATGCTTCCAATTAGAAGGCAACTGATAAAATTTTAATGCAGAGAAGACCAACATTATTTTGGACTCCGTGTGCAGCTCATTATATTGATCTTATGTTAAAGGATATAGGCAAGCTAAAACAAAACAAAATTGTTATAAGAAAGGCAAGGATGATCACAAATTTCATCTACAGACACACTCGTTTACTTGATGCAATAAGGACTACTATAGGTGGTGATCTAGTGCGGCATTCAGTGACGAGATTTGCAACATCATTCCTTACTCTACAAAGTGTGGTTAAGCATGAGGAAAAGCTGAGATTATTCTTTGTGTCGCCTTCGTGGAATGCCGCTAATTTGGAAAAACTGAAGCCGGAAAACAAGTTGTTGAAATAATACTTACAACTATTTTTTGGAATGGAGTAAGAGATTGCCTAAAAGGAGGAAAACCACTGATTTCTGTTTTGCAATTAGTATATGAAGATGAAATACTGGCTATGTCTGAAGTATATGTAGCAATAGAAAAAGCTAAACAAAAGATCAAAAATCATTTTGATAACAAAGAAAGATTATTTAAAAATATTATTGACATTGTTGAAAATAGGTGGACAAATTAAATAGAGCAAAAGTTGTATAGGGAAGTTTTGTTTCTAAATTCAAGCAAATATTTTGAATACGAGAAAAAACATAATGATGATGTTTCGAAATTTCAAGATGTTTTTAATGATGTTATTGCAAGACTAGTGTCCGATCAAGAATTGCAAGACAAGATTGCAGAGCAAGGCACTAACTACAAAGCATCTAAAAATAGTTTTGAAAAGCCTATGACTATTAGGCAACGAACCACCTTAAATCCAAGTAAGTATTGATTAGGCTTTTATTTCTTCTTAAATTATTTATATGTCAAATAATTTATATTTGTCTTAACTCTTAAATGAATAGTGGATTGGTGGGGTGCACATGAAGGACCGAATGTTGACCTTACAAAGATAGCATTGCGCATACTTGGCTTATGTTATTCTTCTTCTATTTGTGAGCGCAACTGGAGTACTTTTGAGTTTATAAGTATACAAATATTCAATATAAAAATTAAAATTTTTATATTCACTAATAAGTTTCCATTTATCTTAATTCGGATTCACACAAAAAAAAAATAGATTGAAGCATCAAATGCTTAGTGATCTTGTATACATCCAATATAATCGTCGTCTACAAGCACGATTTCAAGAAAGACGGGAAAGGGGAAGAAATTACAACCCTATAGTGCTTGATGAGCTAGATTGGAGTAGTGAGTGGATGATGAACAAACCAGAGGATGCACTAGTTTTTGAAGATGATAATCTCGCATGGGAAGCTGTGCAGAGAGCTATTGGAACTGAGACTCGAAATTTATGAAGTAGAGCTGGAGCTAAACTATTGGATGAAGAGGATAAAGATTTCGATCATTTTTACTTTGTCAATGATGATGAAAATATTGAAGATAATTATGTGCAAAAGACAAGTACCTCAAACCAACCAAACACATACAATGCAAATGACGACTTACTAAATGATGATTCTAGTTAATCTTTTATAATTTTTTAATTTTTTTTTAGAACATTATTCATTCTAATATGTTATTGTGCATTGGACGAAGACATTTATAATTTGACCACAATACTATACTATGATTTTTTTTGTGTTCCCTTTTCTGTTATTGCTTTCTTTGAAGTCTGTATTCAACTACTGAAAGACATTGTTTTTTCTTACTGCTAAGCATAGTTGTCAAGGCGCGCCTGAGGCGCCGGGCGCACCAGGCGCAGCCCGCCGCGTCTCAGCACACCTGAGGCGGGCGATGTGCCCCAGACGCACCTCAGGCGCGCCTAGGCGCGCGCCTTACAGGCTCCCAGGCTTGCCAAAGGCGCGCCCGGGCCTTTCAAGGTATTTAATTTTCATTTTATTTTGGATATGGGCAAAAACATGATCTTAGACACACCCGAGACACCCCCTAGGAGCACTTGGGCGCCCAATTCGCTGAAATTGAGCGAATTGGGCGCCCAATTCGCTGAAATTGAGCGAATTGGGCGCCCAATTCGCTGAAATTGAGCGAATTGGGCGCCCAATTCGCTGAAATTGAGCGAATTGGGCGCCCAATTCGCTGAAATTGAGCGAATTGGGCGCCCAATTCGCTGAAATTGAGCGAATTGGGCGCCCAATTCGCTGAAATTGAGCGAATTGGGCGCCCAATTCGCTGAAATTGAGCGAATTGGGCGCCCAATTCGCTGAAATTGAGCGAATTGGGCTCCCAATTCGCTGAAATTCCCCAAATCCGCTCAATTTCAGCGAATTGGGAGCCCAATTCGCTCAATTTCAGCGAATTGGGCGCCCAATTCGCACAATTTCAGCGAATTGGGCGCCCAATTCGCACAATTTCAGCGAATTGGGAGCCCAATTCGCCCAATTTGCCCAACTTTCATTTTCTCCCATTTTTGCGCCTCACGTGCCTCGGGCGCGCGCATGCGCCTTGCGTCTAGGCTCCAGGGGCCTTTTGCACCTCAGTGCGCCTTGCGTCTTTGATAACTTAGCTGCTAAGTGCTAAGTGCTAACTGCTCATATATCAGAAGTTACTGCATACTGTTATGAAGAAAAAAAATCTGTGACTGTATGTTTGTAACTTTGTACTTTGTATTTGGTAGTTTTGTAGATTGACATTATTTTTTCTTACTTTGCTAAGTGCTAACTGCTCATATATCAGAAGCTACTGCTTACTGCTATGAAGAAAAAATTTGTGTGGCTGTGAGTTTGTATTTAGTAGTTTGGTAGTTGGTAAATTTTCTGTTTTAAGTTAAAAAAAAAAAGAGATTTCAACAGCGGTTATTATAATAACCGCTGTCTAAAGTCCACCAGTTAGGTTTTAAGACAACGGTTATTATAATAACCGCAGTCTACAAATAACTATAGACTACAGTTATTATAATAACCGCAGTCTATTTTTAGACTGCGGTTATTATAATAACAGCAGTCTATTTGTAGACTGCAGTTATTATAATAACAGCAGTCTATTTGTAGACTGCGGTTATTATAATAACCGCAGTCTATTTGTAGACTGCGGTTATTATAATAACCGCAGTCTATAGTCTGCAGGCTTTCAGACTGCGGTTATGCTAATAACCGCAGTCTATAGCTATACTATAGACTGCGGTTATTATAATAACCGCAGTCTATATTCTGTTTTTTTTAAATAAATTGAGTAAATTGGCGTCTTACGACTTGCTCGTCTTGTGGTCGCCTAGGCGTCTGCCTTGTCGCCTAAGCGTCAAGGCGCCCGACGCTCGTCATGGTTCGCCTTGACGCCGTGACAAGAATGCATACCACCCACAGTTTGATGGCTAGACATAGATTGTGAATAAGACATTTGAAATGTACTAAATTTTCTTAGTAAAGAGCAAACTCAATCTGACGAAGGAGAGTCATGTTAGAGGAGTATTAAGTGGACATTATTACTAAAGGAGGCGGTAGGACGGCGGGAGTAGACACATAGAGATTTGATTTTTATCTCTCATTTTTGTTAATTCAATATGTTGTAATTATTCATGGGTTCGGGTTGGTCCGGACTGCGCGTTGTTTCCTTTATTACAAACATTAAATTTCTCCCCGCCTTGGTTTGTTACACGAACATGTTGAATTTAATCATACTATTTGGCATTAAAAGAGGTTAGGGATTCCTCTTAATCTTCCCCCACCACCCACTTTCTCTTCATGCACCGCCACCAGCCCCCTTGAGGCACTGCACCAAGCACCTGCCACCACTACAAAGGCTGCTCCAACCACCGCCTCTAGGGCACAGCAGGCAGTAGGGCCTATCTAGTTGTTGCGCCTGCTCGCAACCACCATCAACTTGCGGTTAGCGCCCTAGAAGTCCTTCGTTCTCCTCCGACCACTCCACCTCTTCTTCCCTATGCCCCTGCACTGGACATCGTGAAAAGGATTCATATCTCTGATTTCACCATAGATCGGCATAGAAGATTGAGCGGAAATAACCGTATGGAACCTCCATCTCATCTTGTCCAGTGACACGATTCGTGACCCTGGCCGGCTGGCCCATGACAAACTTCAACATTTTTAAGCGAATTCTTACACTTCCTCTCATTTATCAATTAAGCTGGTTAATTAATCCCACCCCTATTCAATGTTTGCTCACAGTAATTTGATCCAAATACAAGTAGAGAACGGCATGGTAATAAGCGGCTCCGTCTCATTTTGATTCAGGCCAAGCATAGATCACTAGCTTTGGTTCGAGCCTAAAACTAACCAGTTAAACCCCCTGTATCACCTAACACCAATCATAGTCCATCATAGATATATGGAATCATACATAGAAACATATGTATTCATATAAATCATGCATATATTTAAGCTATTATAAAAGCACCATCTTAAGCGCTACTGAAGAGGTTGATTGACTAGGAAATTTCAGGCATGCCCTCTGCCTTCTTCCTGATTGACAGTTGGTGTTTAAAAAAAAATCAAAAAGTATGCTGGCCTGAGCCAAGAGAAAGAATTAGTGAAATGGCAGAGGATGGAGGTGCAAGGAGGAGGAGATCAAGTTGTCGACCGCGGTAATAGACAGTGGGAGGAGGGCAACGAGACCGGTTCTGAGCTGAGATTAATATAAGCACATAAATAAATAAATATATTAATTCAATTTAAACACACAAATAAACATATGATACATGATCTCCTGCTAGCTCTATCCTAACTGTTCATGTCAATCTCTCTCCCAGCCAATAAGTCAAACCATTTTTTTCGTTTGATTGTAAAGGTTTGAGCTAATTTCACATTCCTGAAATCAATTCATCAACACAATAATAGCTAAAATCAGTGGAAAGATCAATAAAAAATCACTCAAAACCTGCGCAAGTGAGATGGCCCCCTTGGCTCCGCGAATTAATTCCTGGATCTGAACACACCACACAAAAACAGAAAGAAATCATTTGCCAAATCCACACAGTAACAACCATAACATAGCAAAAACTATTAAACCTCCGATTCACTAGTACAAATATAAACCCCAACTTACCTGAACCATCACAGGTGTTTCTGTCTCCAGAGCCCTCCTCGCAAGCTTTGCAAAAGTCCCCATTCTCACCACAGATTGTGAAGAAGAGAACGGAAGAAGATGGAAGAATCAGGCCCTAACTTGGACGAAATGGATCAGCAATGAGGATCGAGAGAGGGAGAAGTCATGATACTGACCCCGGAACAACCAGTAGATCGAAATCCAAAAACGTTGACAAGTCCAGAAACTAGTTCAAACCACGACAACTTTTTGTTGTACTAACTTTTGGACTCCGGAATGAGGAACCCCGGGTTACCAAATCCATTTGGCTTCTTCTTCTAATTAGAGGAAGAAAAGCTCTGCAAGCCGGTCGCCGTGGAAAGTCCAAAGGAGGCGACGAAGTAGGCGACGAGGAACTTGTGGTCAGACAACTCTTTCTCCTCCGGCGCTAAGTGGGTGAGAGTGACTCGGCAAGGAAAAAATTTTTGGGGAACCTATTAGCATCGTATTTTAGGCTATTAGCAGTTTAGCACTCAAAATTAGATTTTTTTTTTATTTTTAAAATTCTTATTAGCAAGTATTGTACAAAAATTATTTCTTATTCACACTAGCTCATCTCGTGCTTCCGCCTCCCCTTCAAACCGTTATTCCGACGTCGACCATTCTTCCTATCTTTCTGTCCTGCCTGAAGGGATCCAAATTCGGCATGTGCTCCTCTATTTCCCGAGCGACATTCTTTATCTCATCGCGTTCTCCTCTATTATCCGGTGACTATTTTGTTCACATCTGACAATCTCTCTTCCTCTTGACGGCGTGCTCCTTTATTCCACGATTTTCAAGCGCTCATTCATCATCCAAGCAGTGGTGTTCTGCTCCTTTTTTTCCAATATTTGAGCGCGGATAGATTTCGTGATTGCGGATAGTCAATTTTTAAAAATAATGCTCGTGGATATCAAAAAATGCTAATAGCCAAAACTGCGGTGCTATTATCATCACTCTTATTTTTTCGTCGTGGGCCCCATCTTTTCTCTCTAATTTTGAAAGGAATTGTTATTGGTACTCCATAAATAGATATTTGTAACTCATTGATATTTGTACCTGAAATAGATAGAGCTCAATAGATATTTGTACTCATAATTGATATTTGTACACAAACATAATAATATTAAAAAAAACGATGAGGTCCCGCGAGAGGCGTTAGCCACGCCCGCACACCATGCGTGAGATGCGGATATCTGAACCTTCCCCGACGTAATCAAAATCGTCGTCGTCACAAACCGCCTTCGCCGCCGCCGCTCCACCGACCATCATCGTCGCTGCCGCGCCAACCGAGATCGCCGTCCCCACAAACTGTCATCGCCGTCGCCGCAAACCGACATCGCCGTCGCCGCAAACCGGCATCGCCGTCGCCGCAAACCGGCATCGCCGTCGCCGCAAACCGTCATCGCCGACGCTGCACCGAAACTGCCGCCTCGGCAAACCGCACCGCCGCCGCCGCAAACCGTCATCGCCGACGCTGCACCGAAACTGCCGCCTCGGCCAACCGCACCGCCGCCGCCGCAAACCGTCATCGCCGACGCTGCGCCGAAACTGCCGCCTCGACAAACCGCATCGCCGCCGCCGCAAACCGCATCGCCGACGCTGCACCGAAACTGCCGCCTCGGCAAACCGCATCGCCGCCGCCGCAAACCGCCATCGCCGACGCTGCACCGAAACTGCCGCCTCGGCAAACCGCCTCGCCGCCGCCGCAAACAGCCATCGCCGACGCTGCACCGAAACTGCCGCCTCGGCAAACCGCCTCGCCGCCGCCGCAAACAGCCATCGCCGACGCTGCACCGAAACTGCCGCCTAGGCAAACCGCATCGCCGCCGCCGCAAACCGTCATCGTCGACGCTGCACCGAAACTGCCGCATCGGCAAACCGCATCGCCGCCGCCGCAAACCGCATCACCGACGCTGCACCGAAACTGCCGCCTCGGCAAACCGCATCGTCGCCGTCGCAAACCGCCATCGCCGACGCTGCACCGAAACTGCCGCCTCGGCAAACCGCATCGCCGCCGTCGCAAACCGCCATCGCCGACGCTGCACCGAAACTGCCGTCTCGGCAAACCGCATCGCCGCCGCAAACCGCCATCGCCGTCGCCGCAAACCCCCATCGCCGACGCTGCACCGAAACCGCCGCCGCCGCAAACCGCCATCGCCGTCGCCGCAAACCTCCATCGCCGACGCTGCACCGAAACCGCCGCCGCCGCAAACCGCCATCGCCGTCGCCGCAAACCTCCATCGCCGACGCTGCACCGAAACCGCCGCCGCCGCAAACCGGCATCGCCGTCGCCGCAAACCTCCATCGCCGACGCTGCACCGAAACCGCCGCCGCCGCAAACCGCCATCGCCGTCGCCGCAAACCTCCATCGCCGACGCTGCACCGAAACCGCCGCCTCCGCAAACCGCCATCGGCGTCGCCGCAGACCGCCATCGCCGACGCTGCTCTGAAACCACCGCCGCCGCAAACCGCCATCGCCGTCGCCGAAAACCGCCATCGCCGAGGCTGCACCGAAACCGCCGACGTCGCAAACCGCCATCGCCGTCGCCGCAAACCTCCATCGCCGATGCTACACCGAAACTGCCGCCGCCGCCGCAAACCGCCATCGTCATCGCCGCAAATCGCCATCGCCGACGCCGCAAACCGCCATCGCCGACGCTGCACCGAAACCGCCGTCGCCGCAAACCGCATCCCCGACGCTACACCGAAAACACCGCCGCCGCAAACCGCCATCGACGCCGCTGCAAACCGTCATCGTCGTCGCCGCAAACTGCCAATGTCGATGATGTACCAAAACCGCCGCCACAAACCGCCATCGCCGTTGTCACAAACTGTCATCGTCGTCGCCGTGTCAACCGTCATCGCCGCCGCCGCGCCAACAGGTATCATATGTCCTTTGCTTCTAACTCGTGGATTTGTGAGTGAGTTATTATTGTACTTAGCTTACTATATTGTTATGCTAGAACATACACATATGACCTAAAACGAACTATTTATAGGTTGATCGGCGACTAGCAGTTGGGCGGAAGGCGCAGCGGAATAGAGGGTGCCACGGGCGGCGAGACATTATCGGACCGACGGCGAGAGACTGCGAGCGGAGAGGTGAATGTTCAGCTGTGGTAGTTTAAAGTTTGAGAGAAACATAAACGAAGTTTGTGTTTGTCACAAATATCAGAAAAAAATGCTAAAATTTGTATTATTCTGTGTATAAACATTTAGGTATGAATACCCGATAAATATTCAACTGTAAGGTATGAATACCCGACCTAGCATTTCCCCGGCGACCTCCAGATTTCGACGGCGAACTAGGAGAATTGGCCACCGGCGGAGAGCCTTCTCATCGAGAAAGGTACCGGTCGTGCTCCTTTTTCCATTTTTCCGCTTGCGTTTGTAGCGAATCTTTTCACTTGGAAAATTTTTTCCTCCCCATGGCAGTAACTCTTTTGTTAAAAAATTTCACTCTTTATATAGTACTTAAACCATATTCAATACTAATATACTCGTATTGATGGTATTCGGATTGTATGTAAAGCAGATATTGTTGTATCTAGGGTTTTTGTATTTGTATTTTGTCAAAATTAGTGATATTTATATTATAAATTCCCGTATTAAACTTATTACAGTGAAAATACGGCCGTAAAATAGTTAGGTAGAGTTGTATTTCATTAGTATCTAATCAATTATATTACCAATAGCATAGTCTTATTCATGCTATTGCAGTTGCATAAATTCAACTGTATTATTGTTTGAAAATTGTAATAGGTACTCTATATGTTACTTAGATTCAACAGTATCATGCTCTTCAATGTTCTTCGTAAATAAACCGTACTAGAAGTTGGTATATGTTGAACCCGGAAATCACGGTTCAACGAGCAGTTCGGATCTGGGGGTGGCTCGTCTTTACTTCCCTCAAGCTAATGTCTCAACTGTGGACTTAGAGTTCGAAAACCTTCCCACCAGAACAACCTTAAACAAACCCTGAGTCGCAAAGAGGAGGTCCCGCCACACACCCGAAAGATCTTAGATTGCCTCCCCTCTCAAACCAAAGTTGGAATGAGCACTTTGGAGAGCAAGGGAGCTTTCGACCACCCACCCGGAAACTACGATGAGTGATGAGTTGAAGCTTTTGCCAACTAAAGCTAGGCAGGGGAGAGGAAAACTCAGACAGAGGTCCTCTCCAAAGGTGTTTTTGGGGTCTATTTATAGTTTTTTGGGGATGGTCTGCCAATAGCGAAATCTCGTCTTTTGGT
Source organism: Platanthera guangdongensis (assembly GCA_039583875.1). Classification (NCBI taxonomy): domain Eukaryota; kingdom Viridiplantae; phylum Streptophyta; class Magnoliopsida; order Asparagales; family Orchidaceae; genus Platanthera; species Platanthera guangdongensis. The sequence goes on from CM077159.1 coordinate 185,388,448, forward strand.
AACTGTTAAATGTAGCCCAAAGTGGTCTGTCAACAGTGTAACTCCATTATTTGGAGGGGCTAATGACAGGCCAGAATCGAATTCGAGACAAATAGAAAATGGGAAAGAATAGCCCCTAATGGCAAGTCGACGCACTTCGGCCTACTTGCCTTGGCGGCGAGTGCCCGATGGTACTGGGCATTCGCCACTCGCCCAGCCGACGAGCACCTGATGAGGTTGGGCACTGTCATCATGGGCGAGACTTTGACTGCCGACTCTGCTCGCTTACCACCATGTTGGGTAAACAGCGATCGTGCGATGAAACTGTGTGCTTGCTCCTTGTCCTCGCGCTAGCTGGGCCCACTCGACAAATATGGGGTTGTACATTGTCTCCGCTCTTTGCGAGATCTGTCTCAAGCTCGGAAAGATAATTCAACTCCATCATTATTTGGCGAGTGGGGACTAAGGAGAATCTTATGGTGGGCCCCCTCCTAAGCTTATAAATACCGTGGGGGAGTGGTCATTCCAAAGAACTCATTCCACTCCCTTCTTCCTACCTCATTCCTTCCAGAAGCCTCCTACTCTCCATCATCATGCCGTTTTCGCAAGCTGCTCTCGCGTGTATTTTTGCCGACAGGGAGAAGAATAAGGTGGCCACTGCCAACCTGATGGCCATCACCACAGGGCATTCCTCCCGGAACGTGTCGAAGAAGCCCGAGGAGCGGGTGCTTAAGAAGTCGAGGGTCGATCCCCCGGGAGGGGTGTCGGGGCTCACCAAAATCTCCTCCACTAGTCTCCGGCCGCGAGGCCATCTCCCAACCCTTGGTATGCTCTGAAATCTCGTTGTTGTTAATTCAGCACTTGCCTAGCTGGAACGTGTTATTGACGTACACTTTCGCAGGCTAATGCTCCTGTCGGGACCGCAGAGCATCTTCCTGACGGGGCGTAAGGGACGCATGCGAGTCTGGGCGAGCCGGACACCCGTGCGCAAATTCCTGATCGGTGCTAGTTTTTTTTATTTTCAATTCTGCTTGTTCTCGCTGGCGAGTATGGTTCTGAATCCTCCTTGTGTCTGCGCAGTGCCTTCGTTCATTGATGTCACCTCGACTCCCTCTCCGACCAGTCCTCCGATTCGTGATCTCGGTCAATATCTCGTTGATGCCTCTAAATCCCCTACAAGTGTGGGTGCAGGGACCTCGGTGCCGCAAGTCCAAGTTCCTCATAATTTTGTTGTCCCGCGAGCTGGATCGGGAAAGTCGACGATGCTGCCTCTCGGCGATCCCTTCTGTGGCCAACCTAGCTTTCCCTTGCATCACCCCGACGAGACCTCTCTGGGTAAGCAGTTTATATGCTTCATACCTTTCATCACGCTCATCTGTACTGATCTCCCGCTTTATCCCACCAGACGTGACTAACATCTCCATAGGGGGTGATCATGATGCTACCGCGACATACTCAGCACCACCCTCTCCTGACCAGATCCGAGGCTATCTCGGCGAGCCGGCGTCCGTTGCGGAGCTAACTGAATGGGTGGCGGTCCTTTTACCATGAGTTCATGCTTTGCGAGATGTAGGGCGAACAGACTCAGCCAACATACGTTGGCCTGCCTCACCTTCTCGCTCTACAACAACGGTTGGAAACGTTAGAGTGCGAGTGCGCCTCTTTTACGAGCGCGATGCAAAAACTCCTTGGAGTGAACATGGCTTCCCTGGAGATGCACCTGAAGAAGATGGAGGAATCCTGTCAAACGCTCCAACATGAGATCGATGTCGTTCACGAGGAAGTCACCCAGAGGGGAGGTCCGCAAGTGAGGATGCGAGGACGGGGCTCGTGGAAATGGGTTCCACACTAAGCTAGAGTATATTCCCTTGAACTGAATTTGTTTAATATTCTCGTGTATGCTGCGTGAACTATCTGGATAATGCATGCTGGCTCTTGAATGTTGTAATAATTTTATCTTTATGCGTAGGTATATTATCGTATGCATATATTTTTGGTCTCTCCGCGAGTGCGCAACCCGCGATGTCGAGCGGCTTTTTGTCTTGCGAATGGGTGTGTTCGTTGTCCGCGAGTGGACTGAGGCGAAGTATGTCGTGGGATGCCTTGCGAGAGCGGAAGTGTGGATTCACGCCAATTGGCCGAACCCACTCCTTCCCCAACTTCTATAAATACCCCCACCCCGATCGGTCACCACCTACCGTCATAACTGCTCCTTCCTCTTTCTTCTAAACCATACCGAGCATTCGCACAAGATCTCGCAAGATGGTTGGCGACGGCGAGGAGGGGCGTCAGAACTACGTGTCCCATTTCCCGGACTACGTCTTCCCTGACATACAGGTCTCGAAGGAAGAAATGCCAAAGATTATCGCGAAGTTCGTGTCGGCGGGGTTCAAGGCTCGCGCGCCCAAGAGGACAAGTCCATCAACTCCATAAGGTAGTACGAGCTCGCTATCCCTCTCGCACATTTCGAGATGGGACTTTGCCTCCCGCTATGGCCGGAGGTGAAACAATTCTTCAAATACTTTGGTCAGGTGCCCTCGCAGATCACCCCCAACGGGATCTCGATGTTAGTGGCATACGCGTGCCACCTGCGTTAAGAGAGGATAGAGTTTAACTTGACGGTTTTCCTCAAGCTATTCATCTACCGAGCCACCAGCGACGGGGTGGCTTTCCTCACCGACTCGCAGATCAAGGTTTGCGAGACCATCAATAAGGCCCACTACTGGACCAATCGGTTCATCTTTGTCAAGGAAGACCACGACAATGTCTCGTGCACGCCGATACAAAAGGACGAGATCACCTCCCTAGCCCCGCACGTCGATGGCGAGGACACCAAATTACACATGTTCTTCCTGGGGAAGAACTTCGAAGTTGCTCCTCTGCGGCACAACGTCGACTCGCTGCTACCTGTACTTCCAGATGCCGGTAAGCGCGCATTCCCCTTTCGCAACTCTATCATGCATCTTGTGTCGCCTTGAATCCTTGTTTTTCTGGCGTTCTCGCAGGTGAGTGTGATATCCCTGCACACCCGCCTTACGCGAGAAAAAGGTAGGGTGGATCCTACCCTTGCCCTCGTTCAATCAGTTGTCGCCGCGTGTTCTGAGGACCTGCAAGTCCCCGCTTCCGACAACGGTAAGAAGAAAAGGGGAGAGCCCGGGAAAGGGCCCGATGGGGGATCGTCATCTGGCGGACCCCGAAAGCGTCAAAAGAAATCGCCTCCAAGAGACATGTCGCCTCCGGCGAGCCCGTCCTCCCGAAGAAGACTTCACCAGCGAGCAAGACGACCCATTCGACGGGTGAGCAACAAGGGGGCGGCGAGCTGGGGAGGAGAGCTGGGAACTCCTGCCTCACACCCTAACTTCGGGCTAGGGCAGAAGCCCAGGGATGGCTATGGACAACCCCTGTTCGCTTAGGATGAGCGCTCGCACAAGATCACCCTCTCTGCTGTCATGCCTTCCTGGACCGAGTCCGGCCATGCTGGCGAGGACGCGTACTACCTCATCTACGGATTCTACGGACACCAAGATGCCGAGGAGTACAATAGTTGACGATGAAAGAACTTGCCTACGAGAGCTTGCGAGCCCATTTGCGCGCCGCTGAGCTTGCACATATGGTCGCGCGGAGGGGGATTAGCTTCTGCAAAAAGTTCAGGAATGCTGAGGCTGCCCGGGAGTTCGTCGAGGAGAAGGTCCTTGACCTTGATACGCGCCTTGAGCTAATGAAGCATCTCCTCGCCAAGCACTCCAGCGGTGTGGTGAGTCTTCTTGCTTTTTACCTCTCTTATCTTTTGCCTTGTGTTTCTCATAATTTTCCTATAGGATGTCGAGACCACCGATCGTCTGAGGTCGCACATCGACAACTTGGAGGGGGAGCTTGCGACTACCAAGGTGGAGCTCGCCAACGTTCACGCAGAGAAGACTCTCGTGGCACCCGGGGCATCCTCCTCCAGCGCGTGCAACATCCTTCATTTTTCGCTAGAGGAAGTGGAGAACACCCTCAAACTTCTGATCATGCAGACCATGGAATCGAACTTGAGAATGCTGCACAATTTTGACGCTCTGTGGGATGACTGGATGGGACTAGCCGCAAGAGACCTCATCCCGAATTTCTACCCGCAAGCGGCTAGCCCGGAATCCTCGGGACGAGGCTACTCCCCTGATGACCCGCCCGCGAGCCGAGGGATGTAATTTTTCTTTTTTCCCCTTTTGACATTGTAAAGACGTGTGCGCCCAACATGTATTTTGCGATTAATAAGGAATCAAGTTTACTTTAAATATGTTCATTTTTGTATACTGCGTGGTTTGCTTCTGCATTACTTGTTGATTCATGGTTGAATGCTTTTATTCACGTTTCTCCAACTCGCCGAGGTGCACCTTACTACTTTTCCCTTAGCTCGCGGGAGCGAGATCTCGCCTCTATCGCGAGATCCGAGTTCCTACGAAGTCGGAGCTTTCTCTTCGTGCTCGCGTAATAGAGGTAGCACTCGCAGCGAGAAGGAACGGAGCCCAACCTCCTTTTCCCTAACCAACTCTCTATTCCCTTCTCCCCTGAGGAGCCAAGCACTCTGCTAGCTTATTGGAATTTAACTGATGTAAACGTGACTTCGTCTTCTTTAGGGGTCAACTTCCTTCTCGAGCGACCTGCCTGTCCTGCCAGTTAGTGAGAGCCCGGTCTGCGGGGTCCCATCGAGGGTATTTTGGTTTGAACTTGATTCTTTCTCAACCTCCTACCTGAGCGACCTGTCTGTCCTACCAGCTAGTGAGAGTCCGATCAACGGGATCTCGTCGAGGGTATTCGGGTTTGAACTTGATTCTATCTCAACCTCTTACCCGAGCGACCTGCCTACCATGTCGGCTAGTGAGATCCCGGTCAGTGGGGTCCCATTGAGGGTATTCTTATTTGAACTTGATTCTTTCTCAACCTCCTACCCGAGCGACATGCCTGCCCTGCCGGCTAGTGAGAGTCCGGTCAGCGGGGTCCCATCGATGGTATTCTAGTTTGAACTTGATTCTATCTCAACCTCCTACCCGAGCGACCCGCCTGCCCTGTCGGCTAGTGAGAGCCCGGTCAGCGGGGTCCCATTGAGGGTATTCTGGTTTGAACTTGATTCTTTCTCAACCTCCTAACTGAGCGACCTGTCTGCCCTGCCGGCTAGTGAGTGCCTGATCAGTGGGGTCTCATCGAGGGTATTATGGTTTGAACTTGATTCTATCTCAACCTCCTACCTGAGTGACCTGTCTGCCCTATCGGCTGGTGAGATCCCGGTCAGCGGGGTCCCATCGAGGGTATTCTGGTTTGATCTTGATTAGCGGTGACAATAGAGCAAAAAGGTATCTGGTGAAAAATGGATCCTTGCTTTCATTCATTTTATGGATAAAAGTGATTCAGGTCGGCACCACTCCAAGTGTGGATAGGGGGGTCCCTTCGACATTTTGGAGGCAATAACCTCTTGAAACAAGCAGCTCAAGAGTTGCAAAGGGTCCTTCCCAATTAGGGTGGAGTTTTCCAACGACTCCTCCCTTCCCGCAGCATCGACCTTTTTGAGAACTAGATCTTCTTTTACAAAATGTTTGATCCTGATGTTTCTATCAATGTACTTTGCCATCCGACGCTTAACCTCCTCCCGGCGGAGGGATGTCAGGTCCCGGAGCTCTTCCACCAGATCAAGAGATAGTCGTTGCTCTTTCTCATTCTCTACTCTCCATTCCTCATTGCCATCTCCCGTGGCCACAACACGCGGGGATCTCACCTGAAATTCTACGGGAAGCACAACCTCTGACCCATGTGATAGCTTGATAGGGATTTCTCCGGTAGCCGTGTTCGGGGAGGTTCTCAAGGCCCACAAGACCGAGGGGAGCTGCTCCACCCAGCTACCTTTCAGATTCTCCGTCTTTTTCTTCAACAGGTTGATAATGATCTTGTTCGCGACTTCCACTTGCTCGTTGCTCTTGGGGTGATAGACAGATGTGAACCTGAGATCGATGCGCAATTGTCTGCATAAGCTAACAAACTTCTCGCTCGCGAATTGAGGCTCGTTATCAATGACTATGGACAGGGGCAGCCCATGCCTGCAAATTATCCCCCCCCATATGAAGTTGTGAATTACTTGTGACGTTACCTTTGCCATTGTTTTGGCCTCTATCCACTTTGAGAAATAGTCCACCATGACTAAGAGGAATTTCCTCTTGCCACTTGCCTGTGGGAAGGGACCAACTAGGTCCAATCCACATATTACGAAGGGTCATGGCGTCGTGATCGTCACGAGCCTCTGCGTCGGAAGAAATTGGGGTGGCGCATAGAGTTGGCATTTTTGGCACTTCTTCACCAATTCAGTCGTGTCCTTGCTAATAGTCTACCAAAAGTATCTCTGCCGCGATACTCTCTTTTCGAGAGTTCGACCTCCTGAGTGGTTGCCGCATTCCCCAAGTGGATCTCCTCTAAGACCTGAGGGAATCATCCTCTGACACGCACCTGGCCAAGAGCCCAGAGAGAGCCTTCCGATATAGCAGTCCCTCCCTCAACAAATAGTAAGCTGACTTGTACCTGAACTTTCTTTTATCCGAGATGTTCTCTGGGAACTTTATTGACGTTATAAAATAGATGAATGGGTCCATCCACGAGGCTCGTTGGTCGATCTCCATCAGCTCCCCCTCTTCAATGGAAGGTCGGAACAGTTATGACACAGTTCCTCCTGCTCGGGATCCAAACTTGGCGAGGTCATCTGTTGCCAGACTTTCCTCCCGAGGCACGTGCCAGATCGAGAGAGTGCGAAACAACCCAATGAGGCCCTTGATCTTGGCGAGATACTTCTGGAAGGTTAGTTCCCTTGTCTCAAACTATCCTTTGACTTGTGAGGACACCACCATAGAGTTTGCAGAGACCCTCATATCTTGGATCCCGAGCTCCCTGGCCAAACGAAGTGCTGCTACCACCGCCTCATACTCGGCCTAGTTTCGCACCAAAAGTGTTGAACCCAGAAACCACGGTTCAACGAGGAGTTCAGATGTGGGGGTAACTCGCCTTTACTTCCCTCAAGCTAGTGCCTCAACTATGAACTTAGAGTTCGAAAACCTTCCCACCAGAACAACCATAAACAGACCATGAGTTGCAACGGGGAGGTCCCGCCACACACCTGAAAGATCTTAGATTGCCTCTCCTCTTAAACCAAAGCTGGACTGAGCACCTTTGGAGAGTCAAGGGAGCTTCCGACCACCCACCCGGAAACCATGATGAGTGATGAGCTGAAGCTCCTGCCAATCAAAGCTAGCCAGAGGAGAGGAAAACTCAGACAGAGGTCCTCTCCAAAGGTGCCCTTGGGGTCTATTTATAGTTTTCTGGGGATGGTCTGTCAATAGCGAGATCCTGCCTTTTGGTAACTGTTAAATGCAGATCAAAGTGGTCTACCAACAGTGTAACTCCGTTGTTTAGAGATGTTATTTACAGACCAGAATCGAATTAGAGACAAACAAAAAATAGGAAAGAATAGCCCCTAATGGCGAGTCGAAGCACTTAGGCCTACTCACCTTGGCGGTAAGTGCCCCATGGTACTGTGCATTCGCCACTCGCCATCTTGCCTCTCGCCCATGGGTGAGACTTTGACTCGCCGACTCCGCTCACTTACCACCATGGTGGGTAAACAACGATCGAGCAGTGAAACTGTATACTTGCTCCTTGTCCTCGGGCTATTTGAGCCCACTCGACAAATGCAGGGTTGTATAGTATAGTAAAAATGTTGTGCAAATACGGCAGTATATTGGTTATGGGTTGTACAAATACGACTTTATTGTTGTTGTGTTGTGATAATATGACCCTATTTGTTTGTGTTGTGAAAATATGGTCATATAATGGTCTTCAAGTTTGCAATTGTTACTTTTTTTCTTAGGTGCAATCGTATCTGCACTACATTGAACAATATGTAAATATAGATTGTTTTTGCAGATGACAGGTTAAGTAACATTAAACTGTCGTTGTGCCCTCCCTTCATTTAAGGAGAAAGCAAAACCAGTAATGAACACATTGAGTGAAAATTCAAGGAATGATTTGCAAGCAGTTGGGATTCTTTTCTTGTTTGTTATTCCAAGCATAAACCAAAATATTCCTCCGCTTACCACATTGCTTCGATCATACTCAAAAAACATAGGATTTTCCTATTAAGAAAGATTTATAAAAAAACTTACAATTAATAAGGTTCCAATACTGCTTGGTCTACCAATCAGAGGGTTGTCATTCATATTTAATAAGACCCTTTAGCAAACTACGAGCAGAAGGATTTGGCAGCCGAGTTGTTGCTGCTTTCGGATGTCGAATGGAGTGAAGAGAGGCTCTAAGGGCTGAGACCCCTTGTAAAGTATGTTCTATGCAAGTTTTTTTTTCCACTAAAGATAATGAAGATACCTACATGTCTACATACATTCGAAGTCTTGGAAGAGTTTAAAAAATATAACTGACTCGACGCAGTTCATAAATTTATGCAATCACAATTTCGGGCATTAAGTTCTGTGGCCTCCAAAAGGGAATCTAAAGAGAGTTTGGGGTACATGGAAGATTGTTCAATTCTCTTAGTGGTGAGCCACAAATTACTTTTAGTGCTACTTTTTACTACTAAGTGTTTGTTTAATGTTAAATCTTGTAATTGCATGTGTGGTTTTATGAGTTCACTAACTTTGTACCGATTGTTGATGACTTAACGAGGCCTCAAATTTGTCGATAGTTTTCTAAGTTTAGTTTTAGTGGTAATTTTGTTCATAATTGAGTTCAAAGTTTATGAAGAATTTTATAAGCGACTAGATATCAAAGATGGAGAGCATGATATATATAAAATTGTTCGAGCTAGAGAAAGAAAGACAAAAGATTTAAATCAATTAAAATGCATAAAGGATTTAACATAAACAGTTTTAACAGATGATGTGGATATTAAAGAGCGATGAAAAAAATATTTTTATCAACTCTATATTGAAACAAAAGACGATGAATTAGACTTGAAAATTTTAAGTAAATCGAAGAAGTGTATGAACATAATGTTTTATCGTAAAATTCAATTATTAGTGGTAAATAATGTTTTAAAGAAGATGAAAAATGAAAAGGCAGTTGGGTCAGACGATATACTTATCGAAGTATGGAAATGTCTAGGGAATAAAGAAATTTTGTGGCTTACATATTTTTTCAATAAAATATTGAAGTCAAAAATTATGTCAGACCAATGAAGAGAAAATATCTTGATATCTTTGTATAAAAACAAATGATATATACAAAATTATATTAATTATAGAGAAATTTAATTGATGAGTCATATCATGAAATTACAAGAATGAGTAATAAAAGGAAGAATAAGATGAGAGACTAACATCTCAGAGAATCAATTTGGATTCATGTCAGGGCGGTCGACCATGGAAGCTATACATCTCTCGAGGAGACTCATTGACAACTAGCAAAAAAGAAAACAAGATTTGCATATGCTGTTTTTTGACCTTGAGAAGGCTTATGATAGAGTTCCTAGAGAGATCTTATGGAGCGTCTTAGAAAAGAAAGGTGTAAATGTATAATACATTAACATAATCAAAGATATGTATACAAATTTAGTGACAAGGGTGAGGGCATCTGGAGGATTAACACAGGAATTCCCTAACAATATTGGCTTACATCAAGGTTCAGCTTTAAGCCCTTATCTCTTTACCCTTATCTTAGATGAGCTCACCGGACATATCCAACAAGCAATACATTGGTGTTTATTATTTGTGGATAAAATCGTTTTGGTTGATGAGACGCGCGAGGGTGTAAATGCAAAACTTGAATCTTGACGAGACACTTTAGAAAAGAAGGGTTTTAGGTTGAGCAGGATAAAAACAGAGTATATGGAGCTTAAACTTAGCAGTGCAAGAAGGACGGATGACTTCGTTATTAAGTTGGGTGATCAAGATATTTCTCGTAGTGAATGTTTTAAATATCTTGAATTGATAGTTCAAAAAGACGGAGGTATTGAAAAAGATGTGACACAGAATCCAAGCGGGTTGGTTGAAGTGGAGAGGCACATCAGGGATTTTGTGTGATCGTAAAGTACCATTAAAACTTAAGGGCAGGTTCTACCGTACTGCGATTAGACCAACGATGCTCTATGGGTCTGAGTGTTGGGCAGTGAATTGTGACATGAGCAAAAAATGGGAGTTGCAGAGATGAGAATGCTTAGGTGGATGTGTGGGCACACGAGACTGGATAGAATTAGGAATGAAATGTATCATGGATAAGACATGAGTAACACCAATTGCAGAGAAGATGTGAGAAGCTCGACTATGATGGTTTGGACACCTACAAAGGAGACCATTAGAGGCACTTGTTAGGCGTTGTGAGATTCTAATCACTAGGCATGTTAAATGAGGGAGGGGTAGACCAATAAAGACTTGAAATGAAACTACAAGGAAAGACATAATGTACTTGGGCATTAGTGAGATTATGACACAAGATATGGTGCAATGGTGACAAAGATCCATATAGCCGACCCCACTATAGTGGGATAAAGGCTTGAGTGTTGTTGTTGTTGTAATTGAGTTCAAAGTTAAGCGTCTGCGGGAGAGTATGATCTACCTTCTAATAAATTTCAATAGTTTGATTAAAATGAAACTTGCCGAATAATATTACATGACCATCAAATTACTGTACAGGTGAAACAGTCATTCAAGACTATATTGATAGTCGAGGAGCTTTTATTAGGAGTTGAAGCGCCGGTGGACAGTGATTTTAAAGAATCCTATTGTAAGGAAGAGAAAATGGAGGATGTACTTTCTAGAGAGGGAAGACAAATAAAGAGAAATTGAAGTATTTCAAGAGAGGTGAAAGGCGGGAGAGATGTAAAGGTAGAAGAGAATATTGAAGTAAAATTGCGGAGAAACAAGAGGAGAAAGGTGCTGGGGAAACATGCACAGCATAATAAATCGAGTAACTTTAGAGATAATCATTCAGTTTCAAAAGGTTCAAGATTTTGTAGTGGAAGAGCATTTTGTAGTGGAAGAGCTGAATAAATTACGTATCTATATAGATAGTTGGATTGATGCATTAACTCCCCTGACATATACATATGAAAAACTAACCATCTCACATCATTCTACACCAACTGTCTCTCATCACTCTTCACTGAGAGTACCATCAAATGTTGATGATCTTGCTGATCAGACAGCAGCTGATATTTCAGATGCTTTAGTGGTTATTACTCTTCCTTCAAATAAGACGGAGAGCGATAGAAGTTTGATTAAATATATTAAAGTGGACTGTGTTCCGGAGCAAAATTCTAAAATTCGTTCATCATCCTCTCAAGTAACATATCTAGGAAGATCAAGCATTTCCAAAGCAAGCATCTTATAATAGACCATGTTGTGTTAGAGTTTCCTAACATGTTTTCTTTTTTTGGCTGTACTTTTAATTTTTGAAAGTTTTTTCATTTATAATCAATAATTTTATTTTACAATGGGTAAATTATTGATTAAGTAGTTAATGTTTTCATACAAAAATAGTATTGTGATTGAAGGGGGTAATATTATTTTGTATCAATCACACTTTGATGATCTTCTGGGAACTGGATGGATTAATGATGCTCACCTAGATGCTTACAACATAATACTAACCTTGCAAAAATCAATGAATCCTAGAAAATTTAAACACTTCCTATATCTGTCATCAAATCATGTTGTTAATATTTATTATCCAAATATTCTTGTATACAAACTTACAACTTTGATTTTGCAAAGTTATATAGTAATTAAAAATATTATGCATTACCTCAAGAAAAGCAAAATGAGTGGTAAATCGCTAGTTAGTAACTTCACCACTAATTCTGTGAAGTATGCAGACTTCATTCTTATTCCACTACATCATACCAATTATTGGCTTTGTTGGTAGAGAACATCAAGGAGGAGTGCTGACAGTATTATGATTCGTTGTATAAGATTTCAAATTATAGCAAGCTTCGAAAAGTGGTATGAAAGGTTTTCATAGCTAGTAACTGCAAATTAATTTTTTTAAAAAATAATTTTTATTTTCCTTGTGTAGTTGGATTATTTTGAAGTAGGTGTTAGTGACATACTTCTAAAAAAAATCTATGAGCCACCAATTTTCTATATTGAGGAGAACCCAACACAAGAAAGTCCAGATAATTATGGAGTTTTTGTTATGATGTATAAGAAGATAATTGTTGGGAAGAGCAAAATTTGTTAGGATAAGCATCAAACCTCGGGAAGATAAATGTCGATTCGAGCTGAGATTGTAGTAGAGATGCTCAAAACATTTCTTGACAAAATAATGAGCAAGTGATTTTCCATACTACATAAATAAAAGTTATTAAATACTTCCATATACAGTACTATAATTTAATGTATTAGTACATTAAACACTACATCCGTGTTTTTAGACGGTTATGTACTGTGATTAAAATATGGCCAGTCGTAGAAAATATAGTCCAGCTGTGTGCCCGCTTAATCATATTGTCGTGCAATACGATCGAATTTCTTCCAATATGCTGTAATTAGCTACTATGTATTTCAAAATGTTGTCAATTGAGTGAACACATTATTTCAATGAACATTACATCATGCTGAGTTTGGTATGTTTCTGCAGGAGAAATAATTTGGCGTGTTTTGTATTTTTTTACTCAACGTTAGTTTGAACTAATAATTAAATACAGCCGGATTTCAAAAATATAGCATCAATCTGCTGCAATATGAACGTAATATTGTGTAATACGATCGATTTTTGTCCAAATATGTCCGGATTTCAAAAATATAGTATCATTTTAATTGTTGATTACGTTTTGCTGCATCACTCTCCTTCTCAGTTCCTAATGATTATGTTTCATTCAATATGTTGCAGGTCGATAAAGTGGATTGTTTGATGAAGTAAAAGCAAGCGCAAATTATTGATTAAAAATGCTTCAGTTGGCAGAATTTTCTCCAGTAGGCAAGATGATTTCTTTGAGAGTTGATTGAATTATCTCATTGGACAATGATTTAAAATACGATTATGATGATGATGGATACAATGATTTTGATAATTACTAATTTAGGTTTCTTAACAATTTGGATACAATGATTTGGATAATGTTAATTATTTAATACATTAAGCATAATTTGAATACAATGATCTGTTCTGTTGGATGGAATTCTGCATCTGAAGTTTGTTTGGAGGTAATTTTCATTGGAACTAGCCTCCATGTGAATGAACCATTAAAACTTTGGCATGCTTCAGTCTTTTTATTACTATTAGAAGTATCAATGCGAATCCGCTCTATTTATGAATCAGTAGGTTGTGAACTATTGCGTGTTTCAAAGATCTGTTAAGGCATGATGTTCGTCTTTCGAGCCGAAAAGATCGAGTTGATGATTGATACAAAATGATTGGATGTATAAGTTTTAATAATAATGGTTAATGTCATACTCAATATTCCTCCAATTCATTTTATTTTATTTTATCACTTTAACTTAAATGGTTTCATTTTTGATGGTTTCAAGCTAGATATCAATGCATTTTTTTAAAAAAAGTATTCATAAAGAATACTTTTAATTCTTTATAATATCCTCATGAAAATGCATTGTACTCCATATATAGTTTTATTTTAGGGTGTTGTTACTAGTAATTATTCAATTACTGCTTATGGTTGTATTTAGATAGCAGTAACTCTTTAGATAGTCATCTGTCATTGCATGATACAATATTTAGTACTAATATCCACGTATCGATGCTATTCAGACTAGATGGAGTGTTGATACTACCATATCTAGGTTTTAGGGAGCTGCATTTCGTCGAAATTGGAGACATTTATGTTATAAATTCATTTATTGAACTTATTGCTGCTATGAATTTTATTATTTATGATGCTGAATTGTTGCATTTATATCTTTTAGTTTAAGGTTATTTATACTATGGATGAAATGCAAATATGGTCATAAGATTTAGTACAATCGTATTTCCTTTTTATCCAATTCATTATATTACCAATATTGTCTTTTTCCTGCTATTAAAATTATTATTGATATATCTAAACTCAAAAAATGTTCTCAAACTATAATGTTTAAGGAAAAGATAGGTGAGGATGGGTTGCTTGAAAATATAATAACTTTTCATTAACAAATAGTTCATCATTTGAAGTCATTCTTTATAGAGAATTCGTCGTTCAAATCACCATTTGGTGGAGTGGGGTTTGAAGTTGAATCAATATCGCAAGTAATGATCATGAAATTATTCTCCGTTGATTGTTTGACACCATCAATAGTAGCTGGGCCCTTTCCTTTAGCTGCATGCGACCACTCTGCTTGAAAAAATAAAGAGATAAAAGCTAATTCCATAAATTTTAAGTGCAAATAAAAATAAATTATGTAATCATACTTGGCTTTTTAGAGGTGAACTCTCAATAATTCTTCAAACGTGCATTTGATGCTCCTTTTGGTTGTATTGATGGTGGATCTTTCAAAATGCCTTTGCCCATCTGTATGTTATCAACAAATCCCCTTTTCTTTTTCTCACCATTATCAACTATGTCTTCTAAACTTGACCAACATCATTCATTACATTCACAAGGTAATCCTTTGCTAGTTGACAATTTTTTATTCGATGGCTTAAGTCATATATGTAGCGCATTATTTAATTTCTGAAAATTAAATTGGAGTCATGGTGATTTGAGGTTGCGGGCATTAAAACATTGATTCGTTTTTAGCTCTCATTGTAAATCTCCTTAGTATGTAATTTGTTTGAATAAGTTTTACATTACGAATATTGTATCATCGCAATGCATGTTTACACAATAAGTCATTCGTTTCAAAACCCCTACAACAACATTGTATATCACTGCTCTTAGGCTCCGTTTGGGAGGACTTATTTTCACCGGTCAAGCTGTTACGGCCGCATGAACCGGATGTTAATTAAGGTCCGGTTCATGCGGCCTTAACCGCTTGACCGGTGAAAATAAGTCCTCCCAAACGGAGCCTTAGTCTCTATTGTCACAACCCATTGATTATCAACGTTAGCTGCATCACTAAGGCGTGTTGTATACGACCATATCTAAATCATATCTTGTTTTCACTACTACTATCAAACTTGTGCACCCTCCATAAAAGTTTGCTTGAATATTGAATATATTTTTTCTGATATAAATCTTTGTCATTTGCTTAAGTATAAAATAATTTTTGAATAGTGATCGTACCTTATTTATATTTGAATTCTTCATCATGTTCACTCCTCCGCCAACCATAAATCAATTTCTTCATTCCAAGAAAATATTCAACTAATGAACTTGTGGGCTTTGAGCATCTGTGCAAGCGATTATTTGCCAATTGACTACGTTGGGTAGATAAAATGTCGAGATCCAATAATTCCTTATTAAATGCAGTTGACCACCTCATTTTAATGTTGTAAAAATCATTTAACCTTCAGTTCTCTTGAAAATTTTCTTTGATTATCATTTCTTTCTAGTGTAGCACAAACTTCATTTCAGTATCACATTTACTCATTCAAGTATAAAATAAAGATTTAATGTGTTTATCTTGGTTGAAAGTTGATACCTTATACAGTGTTTTTTTTTGAAATTTGTCATTAGCATAAGCAATTTCGAGTAGTACTAAAAACCCTCTCAATAGCAACTGTCATTGTCTGATCTTAATCCGTATAATATTGGTTGGTTTCTTACCTCCAACAAACTTTAAGAAGACCTCAAATACCCAACAAAAAATTATATTGTCTTCTGTACTACAAATGCACAACCAACAAAAAATATTCTGCTAATGGTGATTTACTGGTATAAAAGGAGTGCATGTCAAATTATATTTGTTTAGACTATAAGTGGTGTCAAAAATTATGATATTGCCAAAACATTCGTAATCCAATTTTACAGGGCCGTCCATCCAAAATAAATTGTGCAGACGTTTCATTTCATTCGTTTGTATATCAAAAGAGAACATGTTATCAACCAACTGTCCCTCCTTAAATATTTCCAATAATCTAGCTATATCTCCAATTTTGATAAGCTCTCTTCTTTCTCAATGTACAAAGTTATATGCATCTGCTTTCGTGAACCCTATATTATGAGCACCTCCAAATTCTTCCGTCGTGAGGTTGAACGCGTCAATTGTTTGTATCTCCACTCATGTCATATTCTTAATCAACGTTGCTTGGCCATCAGATACATGGCGATGCGATCTAAACTAATGTGCATCTTTTTGTAATGCCGAAGGATGATATACTCTTCAATGAATTTTAATATCTTCATGTTCTTACCCTCTTCGTCGCCAGTGAAGTGTAAGCAAGTCAAGCAATTTTTCTGAGTATCGAGATGGTGGAATTTCTTCTGAACATCGACATGGTTGACTTGCTTACGGGCATATTCCAAGTACATGTTGTAAGTCTCTTCATCAGAATGAACTATGGGAAAAACTATTTCCTTCTTGTGCACCTACAAACATGTCGTTGAAGATACAGACAAATACTTTAGAAATGAGATCGTATTATATTAAATACGATCGTATTTAAAATTATACAATTGTAAATATGACAGTTTCTTATAGTGTCCATCTCCTCATTCGCTGGGCCAGTAATCATCTCCTCCTCCTTCGACTTCCTATATGGCAAATCATTGTTCAACATACCAGTACACCGAAGGATTAAGTTGTTAGTCTCTATTGCTCTCCAAGATGTCCTTCACCACCAAATTAGCTTGCAAGTCTTTTGCTAAGCTTTTAAGCCTTCCACTATGAAAAATAAAGAAGGATCTGGGTGGAAATAGCAGGTTATTAAAGTAGAGCAACAAAATTAAAGTAGGGATACGACGGTAACTTACGGTGACTGAATTTCGTGGGAGGTAAGGCTGTGAAATTTCCGGCGGTGTGGAGTTATAGAGCTCGCATCCGGCATGCAATGCCATGAAATACACCTTCGAGACACATGTTGTCTAAGTTTGTTGGTGGTAGGGCTCTGCTATTTCTGGTGGCTTGGAGGTTGGGAGTTTACAAGCTGCTGGTTAGGTCAGCTAGGGGGTTCTTCTAGGTCATGTCTCTCCTCCTTCCTTTTGAATGAGGAAGGAGAGGGAATCACAAAACTAAGAGAGGGAAAAGGCGGGCTCCGTGACAAAAATGTTATTTATAAGCGTACCAAATAATTGGTACGTATATGTACTAAAACAATTCCTGGGTAAGGGGGAATCAAGTTCACAAGGGCACTCTATCCTAAAGTGTGCAGACATCCAACTGGTTTGCATGAGTTTTTAGATGAGTGTGGCCATTCATGCAGACCGTTGGATATCTGCACTTGACCGTAAAGTGCATTCAACTCAGGGGTGCACTTTATCGTGAAGTGCGGGGATCCAACGGTCTGCGTGGATGCCCACACATATCTCAAAATAAACACATCTCAAAGCGCTTTAAGATGTGTGTGGGCATCCACGCGGGCCGTTGGATGTCCGCACTTTACCGTAAAGTGCACCCCTACACTTTACCGTCCCAATTGTATCTTTTGATGATTCAAACAATTGTACCCATATCTTCCTCGCCTACTTCTTACGGACAATAAAAATGGAGGAAACATATTCCCATAATTATTGTTAAACCTGTAAACCACAGTTCAGGAGGAGTTTGGACCGATCACGCTGCTTGCACTTCTTCCGAGTTTCAACACTCGGCCGGTCACTTAGAATAAGGAACCTTGCTCGCAAGAGGTGGACAACCAAAAATAGACCCATGAGCTGCAAAGAGGAAGTCTCGCCATACACTCGGAAGATCAAAGAGAGGGGGAAACATGTTCCCATAAAGTATGGTGTGTCTCAAAATATGTACATATGTATATACATAGTATATATATACAAATGTATATATATATATACATTATATATATAACAATATACATATCTTGAGACACACCATATTTTAAGTTTTGATCATTGGATATCATCAAATAAATTCTATCCCTACATGAGAGAGAGAGGGGGAGGAGAGAGAGGGGAGAGAGAATAGGAGAGAGATGACGGAAGGCAGAGGAGAAAGGGGCGGAGAGAGGGGAAGGAGAGAGAGGGAGAGAGAGAGAGAGAGAAAGGGAGAGAATAAGAAGAGAAAGAGAGCGAGAAATTAATGTTTTTACGTGAAAACGTATTTTTTTGATAAAATTAAAATTGTAATATCGATTTATATTTTTTTACGGTCATTTTGAGTACTCATATGTATATATTGCGGGCGCTGCCCGCTTTGATGCGGGTGCAGCCCACAACAACGCATAGAGCACGGGCGAAGCCCGTGCTGAGGCTGGCGAAGCCCGCCTAGATGCTGCCGAAGACCGCCCGAGAGCATCGAGAACGGGCGTAGCCCGTACGAAAATGCTCGTATGTATGTATGTATATATATATATATATATATATATATATATATATATATATATATATATATATATATATATATATATATATATATATATATATATATATATATATATATATATATATATATATATATATATATATATGGGACAATAGATATTTGGAGACACATAAAACATTGAATATTGATCATTGGATCATGAGGGAGAGAGCATAAATGGAATGTGTTGGGAGGGAAAGAGAGAGGAGAGAGAGGGGGAAGGGGAGAGAGGTAAGGGGAGAGGAGTAATTTTAACGAAGAAAGAGAGGGGGCGGGGAGAGGAGAGAGGGGGAGTGATAATGAGAGAGAGAGGGAGAGATAAATTAATTTTTATATATTATAATTTGCAAATTTTTATTAAATAAAAATAGGAATAATAATTCATATTCTCTGCGGTCATTTTAAGTACTCATATGTATATGTTTTGAAAAAAAAATTTCAGGTGCGTGCGCAGTCCGTTCATAGGCAGGCGCAGCCCGTAACAATGCATTGAGAACGGGCAAAGCCCGTGAGAAGGCGGGCGAAGCCAGCCTACATACGGCCGAAGGCCGCCCGAGAGCATCGAGCACGGGCGTAGCCCGTGCGAAGATGCTCGTGTGTGTGTCTATATATATATAGAAAGAAATCTGTTGCATACCATTGTAACGCGGCCCATTCTAACGCGGCGGGCCATTAAAAAGTATATATATACAAAGAAATCATTTGCATACCATGTTACGCGACGGACCATTAAAAAAATCCGAGCCATTCAATTCGCTTCGATTAGCTGTCCGGGTTTTTTAAAAATTTAGTGCCATTTTGGTTCGCCACCACCAGCGAAGTCACTGATGGCCTGCCCGGCCCCCACCGGCGGGTTTGACGGGTTTCGCGGTTTTTCGGGTTCCGAAACCCGTCAAACCGACCGGGGGTTGTCCGACATCAAGCGGATTGAGCCGGCGGTGGCCCTGCCCGCTCGACGTCGGTCAACCCTCAGCAGGTTCGCCGGGTTACGGCAAACCCGACGGTGGGGCCAGAGGCGAAGAGGCGGAAGAGGGCGGCAGCGCAGGCGGACAATTAAGATCAAATCTTGGGACATTAGAAATCATTAAAAAAATTAAAATAAATTTTTAAAAAACTAAATACTTCAAATAATTAAAAAATGATAAAAATAGAAATAAAATCGTGAATAATTTTCAAATAAAACTTAAAAAAAATCGGGACGGGCGAAGTCCACCGGGGGCAGGCGAATCCCACCGGGGGGAGGGGGTCATGCACTATCTTTACAATATTAAAAGAAAAATGTTGTCTTTAGTGAAACATTCAAAATTGTCAAATAAACTCATGTTCATTCATGTATATATATTCTTGTATATTCATTGCCATCCCAACTTCCTTTTTATGGTACAACAGAAAAAGTTGGGATTCTATCAAGGGGTCCTCTCCCTGGCCATTATTGAAAGGTGAAATCCCTGTCATGTTTTGGAAGGCAATGCTCTTCCTTATCATGGTGTACATGAACATGGACTAGGAATCTTTATGCAATGATTATATCACTCAAAAATTTGACATTATCAGAAAATTTCATGAACTCGGTAACAATGGCTCCATTTGGCACTGCAATGGTGGTCGTAAACACGAGTTAAAATGTCATTCGTTAAAGATCATCTAACAAACATCATCCGTTTGAACATAAAAGTGGATGAAGTTCTTTAGGGGGGCGTTAACAAATGACAATTTAACCCGTGTTCATGACCGCAACCAGCGTGCCAAACGGAGCCAATATCGTAGACCTCAGCCTCAAAAGACTGATCAATGTTCAGAAAGAATAGAAGAAGCCATTATGAACCTGACATAGAGATTGTGTTTGAAAAAGAAAGAAAGCCATATACTCTGCAAAATCATCACACAAGATGAATAAATCCCCATGTACAACAACTGATCATAATGGCTCCATTTGGCACTGCAATGGTGGTCTTAAACACCGAGTTAAAATGTCATTCGTTAAAGATCATCTAAAACAAACATCATCCGTTGAGGACATAAAAGTGATGAAGTTGGCTTTAGGGGGG